>JAFMSR010002330.1:7500-24989 GCA_022818135.1 Saxidomus purpurata
TATGGGGTAATGAATAACCTGGGTTACCGAGGATGCTACTTAACATGCATACATATTTTCCAGATCCACATTTAATATAGCGGTGTTTTCTGCGACCCGCAATAATCTCCTTTTTTTAAAAATCTTTATGACCTATATTCAATTAGTAAACGAAATGGTTTTAGCACTTCATAGTCAACTACATGTATCAAACAATATTTATATAATTATTAAGGTACAATGTATAATGGATATATTGGACACTATTCCAAAACATATTAAACTTAAAATGTTTAGAATGCATATCTGTTGACTGACTGGTGTGCACATTTTGATGACATTTCAACGTTCAATGAAATATCTATTTTGTTTTTTGTTGCCCCTTCCCAACTTAAGAAATACTTAAAAGTACCTTAAAAGTAAAAATAAGTATGTTTACAAGTATCTATTTATATTTTGTTTTGTTCTAGGTTCCAACACGTATTGCAAGCAATGTAGAATTACTCAAGAGTACCTGGTTTGTTATCGCATTTGACAAAACCATTTTGCAAATACATATTTAGTCGATATAATATTATATAGAATGCATTGCTACATGTGCGACACTTGAGGGTGACTTTATGACAAACACTTTTCGTGTACATGTAAGACCGCATACACTGCTTTCTTAGGCTATCAACGATTTCATGGCAGTAACTCCAGCGTTCCTTTTTGGCAATTGGGCTAGTTATTAAACATTATACATTTGAACCAGCTTTAACGTTGATCCTATTAAAATATGGTGGTCGAGGAGATTTGACAATATTTCGAAATTTCAAGTTATAGAAGCACTCTGGCTAGTTATTTATAGGGACATTCCCTACATCGAGCAGACATTACATGTAACAATGAGCTAAAGGTAGTTAAAACATGATAAAAATATTTTTCAAGAAGAAAATATATCAAGAAATGTCTCGTTTACCACGGTATTCCACTTTACCGACAGTTTACAATGAATCACTGTCCGACCAAACGTTATGAAACAAGGGTAAATGAAGGTTTAACCGAATTACAGCAAGGCTTTATGGTACATTTACTAATGTTTGCAGGACTTGTTAGCTGATACTTTCAGGTTTAGTGACAATCCTTTCAATTCTATAAATAAACATTGTTTTGATGTTATCTAAGTTGATCCCAGATTTACGGTATGCCTCTTTAACATGTGTAACTGAATTGAATGATGGTCATCTTACAAAACAATACTAGGATTTCCCTACGCGGTAAACATTTTCTGTAAATGATAACTTAAACTATACCGTCTTCCACCTGAGTACAATTTAACTCGTTTATGACGTAGTTTGCTTGAGATGTTCCTTTCATCATTTGCAGCTTTCTATTATAAGTGTACGAACATCTCCTTGCTAACGTAGATTAACACAGGTTCTCTTTCTCTCAGTTATGTAAGTTAGGGTCAGGGTCAGGGTCAGGGTTACTGTTAAGGTAAGGGTTTTCACGAAACCATGTATTAAGCAATTCCGCAAGTAAAATTCTTCAACCGCAGAAGTGTTGTTTCCTTGAGATGTTCCTTTCTTCATTTGGATATTTTCAACTCAGAAACAATATAGGAAAAGGACACCGAATCCTGACGAAAATAACGGGTTGGGATGAATTTGGTAGGACGACGTGACTAAGCAAGAGTTTAATAATAAACTGACTTCTACATAATAGTTTGTGTTGTATAATATGTACATCTTAATATGTAATTTGCTTGCATTTGTGTACCTTGAACCAGTCGTTATGGATAGTTGTAGCCTCATCAAGGTGAGCTATTGTGATCGCATCGTGTCTGTGTATGCAATTGACTGAACTTTTACTGGATCTTCATAAAACTTGGTCAGTATGACAGCCTTGATAAAATCTAGGTCGAGTTCAAACATAAGTCATATGGGGTTAAACACTTGGTCACGGGGTAAACTTATAGAAAACCTTCTGTGTTTGCAAAAGAGGTTGCATTTTTCATTGAATATTCATGATACATGGTCTGTATGACTGCCTAGATCTAATCTAGGTAGATTGCAAATATGGGTCATTTGGAGTTTAGTTCTAGGGTCAAATAATAGAAATACCTTCTGTGTGCAATGAAGGTTGCATTTTTCAGTGGATCTTCATGAACAGTAGTCAGAATAACCGCCCGGACAAAGACAAAGACTAGGCCGTGTTTGATTATGGAATATTTATAGAAGATTCAAAAACAATGTCAATGGTCAAATCATATAATGATGCAATAGAGGTTGCATTTCCATTGTATCTTCGTGAAACTTGGTTAGAATGACTGCTCGCATTAAATATATGTCGAGTTTAAACACGTATTATATAGGTTTAGAAACTAGCTCACTGGGTGAAATCATAGAAAACCTTTGTGAAACGTGATAAATAATTCAAGCAATCTCTCTTAATAAGAGGAGAAAAAACAAGATCCGAGATTCAGATTAAGCATTTCATTTATTAAAAGTAATTATAAACATTAAGCTTAAATACGAATACTATAAAAAATATAGATTTAAGCTTATTTATTGCTTAGGATTCGATAAACAAGTTCAACAATCAAACAATCAAACAGGTACAAGAAAGATTATCCTGCATAAAGAAATTGCAGAATAATCAATGTGACTTCTAGCACAATGTCAAGATGTAACAATACCTACAATATAATACTTGTATGATAACAAGAATATTTACGAAATAACTAGCATTTACATTTAAATAGGGTGACAAAAATGTCAATTTTACTATTTTTTCAGTCAGCTATAATTACATACGAAGGCCCGTGGCATGCGATTCGTATGCATTAAAAACAAGACAAAAATTGAATTACCAACAACAGCAGATAGTTGTTGTTTAATTGATTCAAATCCTGTTAAAGGTGGCCAATGACTTATTAAACATTGATAAAGCGTACTTTCTCAAACTTATTTTGTAATTGGATAGAACATTTTGAAATATTGTTCAAACTTTTCTTCTACCTAGTTCAATGTAATCCTGACTTTCACTATTATCATTACAATTGAAGATCATCATTTTACCAGTTACAGCTCAATTTATAATCCACTTGTATAAACTTAATAGTGGTCTCGTTAAGTTCAGTTTCCGGCCATGCCAAAAGGCATACTTCTAAAACTCTTAGTGCATGTCTAATTCGATTATTGTACCTTTCGCACATATTATTTTTATCTTCCGGGGTTTTTGCATCTATTTTCTTAAAAGTGATTATAAACCAGTACATGAAACGTGTATTTAGTTCTTGCAATTCTCTAATGGTCATAACATGCTCTTAGATTCAGTTTAAGTACTATTTTAACCTAAAAGTAATTATGTACATTAAGCTTAAATGCGAATACTGTTTCTCCAAGAAATTTTTAAAGTAACTTAGCACTGCTTGGATATTGGAAACAAGTCCCAATATTTAAAAAAGTTCAAAGGAACATTATCAATTTTGCCAATAATATAATGTAAAAGTTACGAACTATAAGCAGTTCGTACTACTTTCCAATGTTTCAATATATAAATTGCCCCAATCTGGCTGTTAAAAAGAGGATACTTATTTTTCATATTCTATAATAATATGCAATTAATATAAAAGTCATTATTTAACAATCATCCTAAAATACAATATGAGTGATAACAAGGGTATCAAAGCAACTAGAATCTCTAGATATTTCGATAGGTAAAAATGTACATTTAGGTTGAACTAAATTCTAGTCAGCCTGTAATTACATCCATGGCCCGGGAATCACACTTGGATTAAGCCGATGTTTGCTAACGCCCCCTTGTAATAAATGTGGTTTTTCCTAAATAAAGACATATGATTTAATATCATCTTTAACATACTATGGGTAGGCAACCTGTTGCACAATAGTTGCAATCAAATGTAGATAAAGGATCTGTATCAAACGCCTGCATAAACATAAGGGAATAAGTGGAATAAATACATGTATGTACGTCAAGAAAAATACTGAATAATTACTAACAATAAAGCAATGCGCCTCTACATTGCTTATAGCAATAATATCAATTATCGCAAAAAATGGAGCGAACTGCTAAAATACAATCTGTAACATACATGTAAAGGCAAGAATAATAATACAAAATGTATACATGTTTCTAGTTTAGGACATATGAATTGTCAAAAAAAAAAACACTTAAATTTCAATAGCTAAACTTCTTATACAGGAGTAATCATAACTTGAAAATGTAATGTACATGATATACACATTTATTTTTCAAAACAATAAATTACTGATTGAACGTAGTATTAATCAAAAACATGGAAACGGTATTTATAATCATACCTGTATATGGCGAATTTCATTAGAAGTCACACAATATAGTCACATAAAATCAATAGTGTGAAGAGGTCATTGTAGCACGTAATGGCACTCAGCATGACAAGCAAATCATATAATGATATAGGCCAAATGCTTTGGATTTACTCAAATATCATTATACACACAAAATCAATACTTTGATCGAACACAGTTGACAAGACATGCATCAGTGTGTTGCTTAATCCACTATTAGATGTTGTATTGGAGTATACCTGAACTTTCATAGATTTGGTCAGTTTGAGTGAATCGTCTCCCTTGTGTCAGAGTTAAAAAAGTTTGGGTATGACTGAGAAGGTCACTTGTCAGGTAAGACAGGTAGTCGCTTTATAAAGGTACAATGTATTATAGAAAAATATCAAGGGAGAGATTAATTACGATCTTGATAGACAGGGAGTAACGATTATCACTAAGGTAGGTTGGAATATAAATGTATAGATTTCAACGCTCACGCATTAAGATTGAAGACTCGGACCATCTCACTTGAAGCAAAACATATATAGAGGATAATGTACTATGAACATAGTTTGCAGTTTAAGACGCTGATACAGTCTCTGCCATTATTACAGGATTAAAGTGAATTATCTCCGAAGTTAGGTATTCTATAATTCCCTGATATCCGACACTCTTTACGGTGCTCAAATGCGGCATCCGGGTGACAGAAACTTGTTTGCCTTGGTTTCGATTGCTTCAAATTATATAAATTAAACAGCTGCTCAATTATCGGTCAATTCTAAAAAAAGTTTATATGGTCAAATCTACTAAAGACATTGTTTGGTGTATTTCAAACTCGTACACGGATATCACTTCGCACTTGACCAGCTGATAAGAGGCACACAAAACGAGAAACAAAAGGGAAACATTTACAGAAAGTGACTTTTGTTCTCAATGTAATCAAATAAAACATTATGAAAAAATAAACTATATGTAGCTCTTTTTGCATGCAAAAAGCTGAGGTGGAATATATAATTATTAAAAACTACATTAATTAACATCAAATATATGATTAGATATACAAACGCAGTTTATTTTACTTTCCGTATCGAGTGTAATGAATTAAACAAAGCTCACACAGGAGGTGCTCTTAATTTGTTATAAGTGTATTAAAGGTGGTCAATTACTTTTAAGCAACATTGTATGACAAGTTTTACTTTTTGTTTATTCTGTTAGAGATTTATTTAATGAACAAAAAAACCTTTTACATAGAGAGCCATCAACTTTTATAAATTTTGTTATTACTCCCCTTAAATATGAAAGTAGTTAAAACGTTGTGTATTTCTTTTTTATTTCAATATAATTTCTACTTTTACATTTGAATTGGATAGATATACAAATATTTTAACATTCTGGACAGTTTACCTTATCATCGTTCCTGCCAACTTTCTCAAATAAGGAAACATGGTCGGTATGCAGGACTCGAATCCACGACCCTCAGTGAGAGCTTACAGGTATTTCAAGTAAACGACTATAAAGTAGGGCCGTCAATACAGCGCTAAAGTAACTCATTTACTCGCATTTTTCATAAATATAATCCATCACACGACAACATATACGTATATTATTGACGGTCAAAACAAGACTAAATGAAGGAAATTGTGTTCAAATATGTCCTTAGAATATTACGCTGTTCTTGCTTAAGCCCGTTTTGTTATTGTTCTAGAAAAAACATTGGCACCGTTTTAACAGTTCGGTTTTCTTTTGTTCTGCTTGATGCTCTCGCAATTTGCCACCATACGTCGAAGAAGTATCCCAAACTGATAAATATTATCTTGTATCACCTTTTCATCATTGGCAATGGATGTCTTTGAATCGACAACGATGCAAACTCGTCGTTTCTGCAGATTAAAACAAACACCAATCATTTTACTTCACATGCCTTTTTAATAAATAGTGTATTTTAGTAGTCGTGTGTGGATAACAAATAGGCTGTCCTTTTATTTCGTAACAGTTGTATAAATTATTGTACAAGTATACATGTATATACCTAGTTGGGTATTTTATCGCGGTTACATTTTCAACGTTTTGTTCATGTTTCAAATAATGCTTTGACATTTAGCAAGAAAAAACGTATCTCAAGTGCAACAGTGTCGACTTATATTTAAAGGGACTGCACTCCAGATGACCCCCAAAATAAATAACTTCGCTTTCGCCCTTAAACATTATCCTTTGTGTATTTAAAGTCTAATAATGGTCAAAAATGTTTGTTTTTAAGAAATAAAGCTTTTGCTGTTGTTTTTCTACTTCCCGGAGAATGGGTTTCCCGTTTAAAAAAGCGGGATCTGTCATGCGGGCAGTTTGAAACGATCACGTGATCGTTGTATTTAGATGTAAACAAAACAAAATGGCAAAGCCTCCGCCCCCCGAATATTGAAGAGGTAAGTGTTGGCTGTATCACGAAACGACGTATGTGTATGAAAAATGTTGTACTTTTGTGAAAGTTCTATTGACGATAATCTCTGCATGGGCAAACGGCCCTCGCCGATGTCACGTGATGACTCTACAATATCATGTGACGATTCAGATAAAAATAACATTATTTTTAAACTTACCCCGTTAGTCACGGGGTAAAATTCGCAGAAAATATTCAGAAACAGTTTTTTTCGGCGTTTCTTAGCATAAAAATGTCAGTGGTCGATTTCAATGCCCACACAATGACCTGTTTTCTTGTTTGAATTTTTTTTTTATTTTGGCCATTTAAGAGATGACACTCTAGTTATGTGAGACTTATTTGTTGATATTGCCCCGCTTGTTATCATAAACGGAATAACAGACAGCTTGAAATTAGTCCTGATTAACAGCTGATCAACTGTAATAAAAGCACTGATAACAGTTTACACTCGGACTCTGTATCCGGAATTATAGCATTATCTTATTTTCGTGCAATCATTTAATATACGGTTAACAATACATATGTCTTAGACAGACTCTCGCTGTACTGCATACGCTTATCCATATAAAACCAAGCATTTTGAAACACTAGCGATACACTTCGTCGAAATATTTACATACTTAACTCTGGGCATACTGTGCATAACAGCGACTTACAGTTAAGAAATATTTGTTTTCTTACATAGCTGTACCTTTTTCTTATTGATGTTAATGTAAGTTGTAGCTTCCGAAATCTCACCGATACCAATTGATGATTCATGCAAAAGGCACATATACTTTGCAAGTTGTAGGCCTATCTCAGTTACAGATAAAATGGACATTGGTGTATCCTCTCTCAGCAGATCATGTATGCTTTTTCTAACACGTGGAACGTCTCTTTTTATGCCAACCGAATTGCTCAATTCCTGATGCTTCAATATTGCTGATCCAATTTCTAAAATGCAGTAATTTTAAATTGATATTATGCATATCGATTTCAAAAACAAATATAAACGAAAATGTTTTATGTCTGTTAAAATGTTTTATTTTTTAATATAAACTATATACTGTCACTGTTGTCTATTCATAACAGGATTAAATACATGTACATTGTTTTAAGAGATCTCTTTGATCGAAATAGTACGAACTATGTCTTTGAACAATGTTTACAGGCAACTTTAAAAATTGATATTATACTAGAATACCTTTTTTAAATTCAGTTCTATCCTGTTCTTCGGTGCTGGGGTTAAAGCTCTGCAATGTTTAAGAAATGTATACCTATACTTAATTACAGCAAACAAAAAAAATATGTCCTTTTGAGTACACGTATCAATATACAACATAACATCTTCGTCTGTTGAATGTTTTCTGTATTTCACATATATGTTTTTGACGTTGCCAACAAATGCTATGTATCCGGTAAATGAAATGTGTTTAGAATGTTGTCACTGTCAGCTAGGGTGATTTACAGACATTTCAAATTACCTTAGTTGTTACTGATACACTGATTTCACAAAGATAATTGGTCGCAAAAACGGTTACAGATGACTTTCAGTTTATAAACACAGCGGGAATATATGTATATGGACATTTTTGCTATAATTCGTTATGAATGTCGTTTATTCGAAGGTAAAAGTAATCGTAATTAACAGTAGTGCTCTCTTCTGCCTGATAATGAATAAACATATGCGTCCGGCAACGTATACCGCTATCCCCCCCCCCCCCCCCCCCCCCCCCCCCTTCGTGTATATGGTGTATCAGTTATTTTTCATAATGACCAGTAAATCGTTGAGGTTGTACAAATAATCTCAGACAAAAAAATAGGATAGCGACTTGTGAATTAACTACAATCCGCTGACACGTATATTAAATTTAATGTAACACAAAAATACATTATATTAATCAAAA
The DNA here is from genome assembly GCA_022818135.1 of Saxidomus purpurata. NCBI lineage: Eukaryota > Metazoa > Mollusca > Bivalvia > Venerida > Veneridae > Saxidomus > Saxidomus purpurata. The sequence continues at coordinate 16,116 of JAFMSR010002330.1, forward strand.
TCAGAATTACCTGCTTCTCTCATTATCACAACATAAGACCAATGTGTTTTCCATTTATTGCAAGGTTACGTCTTCATTTTGTCACTTATTACAATATATATGTTACACATAGCCTTTTTTTTAGATAATTGCACGACAACTATTTTCCAAAGATAAAAACTACATTACATACCCCGCCCATCTATCAATAGGTTTATTATTAAAGGTAATGTCTGTTTACATGTGATTGCAAACTTTCATGATATAAGTCCAATCTCGTAATAAGAGACACATTGAGATCTGTTTTAAATAAATTAGAAAAAATGACCTACCTCATTTTCAATATGATTTCAATATAACAAAAGACTACCTACCTGCTTTCCAACTATTGCAGACAGAGTGTACAGAACCGGATTTAATGCGGAGTTAAGTGGAAGTATGAAGACTGCTGTCCAAGCATAAACATCTCCAGGAATTGGATAGCCGTTTAGTGCCATTATGCCTGAATGAAATATAGAGATAATTATAAAGTTATCCTAGGGCTTTTTTATACTGCATGTTTGATAAGCATATACGGATAATATCATTTAGAAAACGGGGTATCAAATAGACACTTTAAAAGGGTAATTCTTTTGCAACATTATAATGCCTTTTTACACAAGATAAATTAGAAACATGTTGGTTTAAATTTTATTATAAAAAAGTCAAATACTAGATTTCTATTATTTTCCCTAACTCATGTGATGAAACATTTTAGTAGATTCTTAGTTAAAAAAAAAAAAAAAAAAAAAAAAAAAAAAAAAAAAAAAAAAAAAAAAAAAAAAAAAAAAATATTTTTTTATTCTGCCGAAATTATGTGTTAACCCCGAATTACAAACATTGCATACCATTTTCCAAAAATTTTAAAAAAATTTCTATTTAAAAGCATGCAAGGCATGTATGTGTACAAATGACGCGAAATGATTACAACTTGTCAGCAATAAAAGTTTTACCCATAAACCCAATTGGAAACCAGCACAAAAAATCAGTTGTTGCAACTAAGATCAGATTCCTGGCAACCCGTAGGTCTCTTTTCCTAGATGTCTGTGTTTTTGATACACCACGTGTTGCTCTTCGAAGCTCCAGAAATATCGACAATTGTCCAAATGCAACTAGGATGAAGGTACAAAAATTCAAACCAACGAAGACTGTGACGGAATATATCCAACCTGGAGGTTTGTCCCGTGTTAGAGGTAACGCCACACAAACACCTGACCTTGAGTAGAATTTATTTTCAAAATACCTTGTATGTATCACTGGAATTATTGCCAAAGCAAAGGCAATAATCCAGGAGACAAGACAGGAAATGTATGCTTTTTGTGGCCCAAATCGCACGCCGCCAAACGGATACTTAATAACGAGGAGTCTATCCAAAGTTATCAAACATAGGAATAGAACACTGGCTTCGGATGATACTGTCGACAACACACCAGCAGTAACACACCAATTACTATTTCTCCATTTATCATCCACGAAAATGTATCTGAAAGTCCAACCACATAAGAAACAATTTTGATATCCATACAATTTTCGGGAAAAATAGGATTTCAGAATAATAAATATTACGTTTTTCCATCTTGTTCATTCTCAGAATAATTAAAGTACCCAAGCGTTCAATTTGAAAGTTGTTTCTTTAGATCAACAAAGATGACTGACGAAAGTAATTATTTAACTTATCATTGTGTTAGTTACAGGATTGTGTCTGTCTTCGTACATTAAATAAGCATGTTTCGTTTGCAATTTTAATTGATATATTTGAAGATGAATTGTATGGGAACATCACATCATTATTTGATTGAGAAACAATTTAAAATGACATCTGAAACTAACGTCAATATATATCTACAACTTACCACATTGAACTTGATACAATCTTGATTTGGCACATAATTATATTACATTTTATGATAGAAAACATTTAGAAGGTTATTCATTTGTGAGTTGGTTTAACGTTACTTTTTTTTGAAATTTGAAAATAAATATGTTTGTACATTTGTATTTCTTACTATTCAAGTGAGTAACATCATAATACTATCTACATCCAGGTATCTTGACAACTCGGCCTTACCTGTTACGGTATAAGGAATCTACTACCGCAATCATTAGTAGGTAAACACCCATCAACAAATCTGCAGCGGCTAAATTCGTCACAAATATACCGTAACCAATCTTCAGCCTTTCCCGATCATACGCTAGTCGGTATACAATTGACCCAACGTTGCCCAAAAATGCAGATATTCCAACAAGCCACAAGACGGCTTGTAGAACCGGATGTCTCATCAAGTCTTCGCATGACGAAAATTCGTTCTTCGTCGGATAGCAGTCACCTTCATCAAGGTAACATGGGCGAATGCAGCAAAATTTAAACCCAGGTGTATAAAGATCTCGAAGGGAGACAACGTCGCTAAAAATGTGTTCGTGAAACATTTTAATGTCGTTACTACGAAAGTCTATCCTTTCTACCGAACTGTTGCTAAATGCATAGTCCTCTATTTCTTCTATCTCATTATATGAAATATTTATAGATTCTAATGTCAAGTATGAGAATGTGTGCGAAGATATTTTTCGGAGCTTTGTATGCGTAATATGCAAACTTCTTAAACGTTTAAGTCCATGGAATGAAGTTGGAGAAATTTCACTAAGGTCAGAGTTTCCATCCAAATTGAGATACACAAGATGATTTAAATTTGAAAATACATTTTCTGGTAGCCGTTTGATTCTATTATATCCAATGTCAAGCCACATTAGATTGTTTAAATGTGAGAATGCAAGTGCATCGATATTTTTGATTAGACAGAAAGACAAATTTAGTTTTGCCATAAATGGAAATCGAATATTGCACCCTGTTAAAACATTTTTGATGGTTGGATTATTACTAAAGTCAGCGATTCGTGTTTTCGTAGACATGTTTACAATATCCTTGACATCTATGTTTGATCCTTTGCAGTCGATTGTATAACCAACACACTTACATCCTTCTGGACAAATATTGTCACAAAACATTTCATCATCATTTCCACTGCACTGGACAATGCCATCACACAACTGTTCTATCGGGATACACTGCGTACTAGACAAGCACCTATATCTTCCGAAACATGGTACCCGAGTTGCAGCTGAAATGTTTTAATATTCATCTGAACCTGTGTAATCAGTCAGAGAGATAGAAAAGCATCTTGTGTTAAACAGCTAGATACAGCTTTGTCAAAAATCAGTGTAGTCGTTTCTTAGACACGTGCATTGAGATGTTAGCGGCATTAAGCAAGATTTCAGGTTATTCGTTTAACACAGACTACACTATAAGTTGCAAATCTGACAAAGTCCGAGACTCATTAAAACATATGCAGTTTCTATCAACTAACGAAGCTTTAATGTTTTCAGGCAAATATCTCAGTATACATCTCTCTGGCTTTATCGTGTCTGTGTCCTAACCTGTACGTCTGTATATCTGTCTGTTTGTCTGTCCGGTTGTCTGTTAGTTTGTCACTCTGAATATTGCACATCGTTTAGCGTGCTTCAACTGCTCTTAGCCATGCACTATATAAGTTTATTTAAGAAATAACTTATGTGAGAAGTTATATATTGGAGTCCTTTATTTGGAGCACAACCGTAGGTAACGTGCTCGCCCGAGTGATTTATGTCATAGGCACATAACAAATGGGTCATGCTTCAATTTCCGAGAATGCCCTTCGAAACAAAATATTTACAATTATTAAAATTCGAAGTTCTGTGAAAATGACGTAACAAGATTTGCTACGAAACTTTTAAAGTTATAAGTAAATTTCAATCCGTATTAATTTCATAAAAAACTATACTGTTCAATGTGTTATGTAAACTTGAGTTTAGTGTAATCATCTAAAACTGAATGTACGTGAGTAAGATGAAATGTTGAGGACGTCAGACTAGGAATCTAACGAAATAAGCAATCGATTTAAATGAGTGCCGTTCAACGGAAAAAATAATTACATTTTCAGGAGGAGTAATGACGTAAGTGGAACGACATAAGCTCCACTCCATTTGTTGACTATAGGAATCAAAACCACAGTTAGTCAAGAAAGTTTTAGACCCTTGAAGGAAATGAAGGTGTATGGTTTTCTTACGCTTAACTGACACAATGTTTAGATTCTTATGGATATCACTTAATTTTCAATATTTATAACATGATTTCTGCTAATAATTTGGATAATTCGAAAGGAACTACTTCCGTTCCCTAAACTCCATCTATCTTACTTGGGTATTTTAAAGGCAAATATAACCTGCAATATAAAGTTGTATTTAATTGTAATTTATCTTCAACTAAATTATGTATAATCTCTTTTTTGAAAATTTATCTAAGAAGTGTTTTTAAACTGCGTTTTACAAAATTGTTTTCCCGATACAAACTCATACCTGTACAAATTTCTGGAAACTTGCGGAACCCATTGGAAAACAATTGACTCCATCTACGAACGGATATTTCTTTTACGCTAATATTTGTAATAGGCATGTGAAAGCTTAACGTGAACGTTCTGTTCTTCGAAACATGATAATTCATAGATCCTGATTCACTGAACGGGATCGCGGTGCTCCAGATCTTCTCAGCCAGCCTGTACGACTCAAGACTATCTACGATCATTATTATGGCTTTCAAACTCTTTTCTGATAAGAACTGCACTTTTCCAAGAAAGTTCCTTGCATATGTTTCATAATTGCACTTTTCAAATGTAAATTTATCAAATGGGTGAAACATTTCTTCCGTTATCTCTAAACCTTCGTCTTTGAAACTTTCTAACTCTAGAGTTGTTGGTTTGAAGCGGAGGAGACGAATATCACTATCAGCATTATAAAACTGCTCAGCAAGTTTTACTGCTGCAGTATAACTATCCGTAGAGTCTACACTATCTTCTACAAGAATAAAGATCTCCATGGAAGACGACTCAGGACAAGCTGAAAGAAGACAATAAAGCAGTTTTCTTTAGCACGTAAATGTTTCGTTAAATATACGACGACTATGCATGGGCACTGTAAAATGGTTTATTGCAAAGAAAAGACAAATTCAAATACTGTGTTATTTCAAAATTAGTCAACATATACCTCTAGTACACAATACCTCATGTTTGAATAAAAGTAAAAGTGCGGAGCGTTTCACAAGAAATACAGACTTCATGAATCTTAAAACAAAATCTCCAAAAATCATTTTTATTATTCTCTGCCAAAGGCGGAGGGATATTGATTTGGCGTTGTCCGTCGCTCCGTCAGTCAGTCCGTCCGTCGGTCCATCCGGAGTCATAACTCAAGAAAATATGGAAAGAATTTCATGAAACTTAATATAAGTATACAATGGCATAATGTGGCGGCGGTGGATTAGTATCTCTAGAGTTATTGCCGTTTAATTGTTGTTTTCTTCTATATTCGATATACAACATTAAAATTATATTTCTCTAAAACCGGTTATAAAAATTAGTTCTATTTTCAATCCCTGCACTTGCAACGATTTTCTTAAATATTCAATTTAGAAACTTTTTTGTTAGTATTTTGTTTTCTGAAACTTATAGCAGTAATCAATTTAATTTAGCTTACAACAACTGAGTTCTGCATCACTGTTAGATGTAGAAAAAAGAATTACCCCTCAGATGGGTGGCGGGATTTTAAAAAGCTTCCTTTGCTGAAAAGACTTCTCAGAATTTGATTTTGTCAAATTTGTACCAATCGGTTTTGTTTTTCTAAAACGTGGTCTAATTTTCGCTAACTCGCGAGCTAGTAAAACGCGAAACTGAAGGGGCATGTTGCGAACTTTAGAACTAACATTTCGCGAAGTTGTATGTTCCGCTGCGTGATATACACGTTTCACTTACCACATTACTTCTAACATGAGCTGTACCTATCAAGTATATAAGGTGTCAGTTCTTTACCTGGAGAACCGGAATACATTATAGGTCGGTGTTGATAATAAATGAAGAAATTGAGAGAAAAAGTGAAACTGAACAAAAAGTATTATCGATCACATAAATAATTTCAATGAAAATGGTTTATTTATTGTTTATTTTAGAAAAGAAAAAAAAAGGAGCAGTCGAGATACGGTTTAAGCCTTCTTTTGTTTAAAAACATATCATGGTTAATCCCAAGAATCGCAATCAAATCCTTTTTTAAACCAAATCGAATCGCAAAGTCCACCATGGCCCGACACACCGGAAAATGTAGAAACTGGATTTGTACAAACATGTAAATGAAGCCCATAAGGTGATGTTGTGCTTTTCTTACATAATCATTTTGTATAGAAACTTGATTTTTTTTGTTATCTGAAAGTAGTTGTACTGATTCAATTTAACTTACAACAGGTACCTTGAAGAAAAACATACACCTTTGTGACTAGGCCCCAGTATGGTGGTATAATTTAAAGATAAATTATTTGAAGAAGTCAGACCAATACACTTTCCAGTTGTTCTTTTTCAGCTATTTTGCTTCATTTGACGGGGGATATAAATTCCCTGAATTTGCTCGTTTATATATTTCTAGACACTATGAAATGAAATGATTTACAAGAAAAAATGTTACATTGTAGCTGCATTTGTGTCAGGGAAGTGTGAAGGATTTATACATTCAAAAGAAACAAGCATAATTATACCCTCTGAGTTTTAGCTAAAACAGTATCTAAAAGAATAGAAGATTGTGTCAAAACATAATATTTTAAATCATATATATTCTTTGTTTTAAAACCTGTGACTTAGTGACGTACCTGTACACTCAAACAGTTCTAAATAAAGGATGTAGATCATGAATATTAACAGATACTTACTACAATCATGTTCGTCCTCTCCCCCGGGACATTGAATAGTCCCATCACATACAAATCTAATTGGAATACAGAAGGATTCTGGGCATTTCACTGTGTTTTGGGGACATGATACATCACCTAAAATAATTCATATTTACTACGTTAGAGTTTTCAGTCTAACGAGGATAGTTTCGAACTGTGAAATGAGTACTGTAAACGTGTAACCAGAAAAGCTCCTTTTATGTCTTATCGTAACTTTGATGACTGCATTTATGCACCTAAAGTAAAGTTTGTTACAGCGACGTACTGGAATTTCAAATAAATAAAATGGTCCTGTTCATGCTGTTAATTCAATTTTTATAATAAAGATGACATACATATAACAGACGATATTATGTACCGTTGTTAACAATTAATAAAATGTCAATACGACAGTAACTGTTGTTTCAGAAGCTGTTGGACAGCCGTCATATTTCACTCATTTAAGTGTAAAGAACACTTATTTAAGATTTAAAGTACGTTAGATAAAAGTGAATTTAAAAGACATATCAAGGCTTGATACATGTAGTACATATAAAACAGTAGCTATAGTTTTCTAAAGAAATCTATGGAACTTTCAAAGTTGGCCAATAAACTACGACTCTTGGGCGATTGCGTAAAACAAGTTGATTGCTTTAATGACACTATACAGGTAACTTTCACACACGGTTCAGCGCGTGCCGGATATTCTGTCATAAGTACATTTGTGTATGTTTGATACACTATAAATTAAATGCTTTATTGTGTAATTTAATTAAATCGAAACAGATAGAATAAATTTTACAAGTGTCATAATTATACAATGAACGCAATGACCACAATTTACAAATTTCTGAAACAACCCTCTTACACTACCCACCACAGTCTTTCAAATGAGTTCCAGAATGACACCCTTTAAGGACACCAGAATTGTCAATGTCATATACACATTTCATTTCTAATGGTATCATTTTGTTTCCACCGTCACAAACCATCGTTGGATATGTCGTTTTAGGTGTATAGTCTATGGAAATAAAACAGTCATACATAAGAGGATTTACGAATGGAACACTGCCTTAAACTGCAGTGCTATTATTTTATTAAGTAAATACTAGTTTGATAAATAAATATTCTGAAGCATATTGGTATGTCATGAAACTATTTATTTTCAAAAACAAGCAAACTGTTTTATAGAGACTACTAAATTAAATGCCGAAAAGTAAGTTTAAACAACCAACTGTAATTAAAGTACAATGTAATTTAAATAACCAACAGTTTTATAACTGTGAAATAATACATATTTTGAGTAGTTTTTGCATCTACATTCTATTAATATGTTCTGTGTATTGCAAATTCAAACTTTATAACAATAGCAAGTTTATAATGTTTCTTCATATTGCATTTAGAATGTTAACAGTTATGTTGATACAACTCAACTTTAATCTTTCTTGTTCTATTAAGTGTCTCTTAAACATCTATAAATTGTAATGTGATATCATTACAGTTAAATTCTTATTTTATTTTCTGAATTTGATTCGATTCCTGACTCAGCAGAATTTTATGTATTGTTCTTAATCGAGTTTTTAACAGATAGTGAAACATTAGCATTATGGCTAGTACATTTTGTAGAAAACCTTCACTAGTGACAAAGCCGCAAGATAATAGGTAAACATTTTGAATATATCAATTAAAATTTTTTTATGACAATGAATACAAGTATTCCGTGTGTTTCTTCAAATTTTAATTTCATGTGTAAATGCGTAGAAATGATAAACTCTTACCGTATACACATGTGATTTCTCCTGTCGTAATATCTACTGGAATCTCTTTCCTCAAAATTCGATCGTCAATATAAAATGCGTCGGAACTTACAACATTGTAAAACCTAGCTGTAATGGCTACCTGATGTCCATGTCCGACTCCGCACTGTTTTGATTCGTATAACACGAAGTTAAGCTGTACTTTATTAGATGTTGCATTAATTCTGGTCAAAAAGAGAACCGCCAATTGAATGCTACAAATACTTAGTACATGATTCATATTTTGTAAAGGTTTAACACATAAATGCGGATTTAAATTTAATA
>JAFMSR010002331.1:0-25013 GCA_022818135.1 Saxidomus purpurata
ATAAAAATATGCAGTATTGTTTCATGTGAACGTCCTTCGAATCAATATAATCATTTATCACTTGTACCTACAAATTATGCGCATAAACATTTGCGCTGTAGCCTCTCAATGATGCAAGCAGACATTGGCCAGTCAATATGTGTGTTAAAACTTTCTGTTCATTGTACAATACTGTTAACACTACTTTGAACCATAAAAAGCCTTAAGAACTCGTTTTTGGAAGTGAAGCATAATTCAACCAGTTAAATACTAAAAAGGCTACCGAACAAGTGTGTTCCTATCCTTGGAAAATAATTCCCTGTTACCCTGTTCACATTGCCTTGGCGATTTCGTTCAGAATTCACTGACAATGCACTCTGTCAAGTTGCGATACAGTGTACTGTACGTCTGCTACGGACATTTTCATATGATTACAGGCATGAAATTGAGACTCGCCCTAATAATATAAAATACAAATGATTTTACTGTTTAATTAACAATGCTGTTGCCCTAAAATATTAGTTGTAGTAGTACATGTATCGTATCATTGGCTTTACGTGTAAAATAGTGTATATAGTACAGTAAAATATTGTCTTCCGATAATAGTTGATATATGATGATGATGAGGAGGAGGAGGAGGAGGAGGAGAAGGAGGAGGAGGATGGTAGTGGTGGTGGTGATGATGCTGCTGCTGCTGCTGATGATGATGATGGTGACCATCGGCCAGGGAAAGAAGCTACCCGGCCGATTTTCATCCGACTGCGATATCAACTGTGATCGAAAGACAATACATGTAACATTGCATTTTATTTATTAATCGCTTAACTCGACGGTATCTTCATATTAATGACATCACCAGCGTTTTAAAGCTGATACCCTTAGCGCATTGCTTAATTGATGACTTGCAGAGGTATGAAAGTTGGGAAAAGGTGTTTGAATACTTAACCAATAACTAAGTAAACTACGAAGAAACATCACCTGGATTGAATGTGCATATTGCAATAAATTATTACTAATACATGTACGTCTCTATATTGAAATATCAGATCATTGGGATGGAGTTGTAGCCGTGGTAATTGCGTAATAAAGTCCTCTGATGGTTCATGCTTTGTTTTGATAGATATATTTAAGCCAAACTATTGACGTGAATTTGAATAAAAGCATAAGTGAAGCCTCTGTTTACCGCACGGTAGCAAGTATAGTGTCCGTAAACTAACTCCTATTTTACATTGTGTTAGATAAAGTTACATTTGTATAGTACCCTTCAAAATGGCAATTTCAAATAATGGTCAAGAATGAATCAAACACACAAATCAAAACCACAGCAAATTTTTTCAAAGTCTTGTTGATAAGACATAACTGCAAAAATACACCTAACAAAAAAGGTGGATTTTCTTCTCCTTTTTTTGGACTAGGATAGACAGTTAAGGGTTTTGTATATTTTCTCAATATTGAATGGTAATAGAACTAAAACATGTAAACGGATTTATATACATGTATATTGGTTATAACTGTGGCAATGATCATTATTTTACGAGCATAAATCAGCGATTACATGTAATACCATTTGTAAAATATTGTAAATCACTTTAAATTTGCGAAACAATAAGTTTTTGATCTCCTGGTACATTTATGGGACTATGAGACCATGAATTCGTAAACAAGCTACCATATCATTTGTTCACACCGTTGAAACAATATTAAACGCGTTCGGAGAAGTCTGAAGCAGCGAAACGTTGAATTTGCGAGCGAGCGCTCTCGCGAAAACAAAATCACTAAACATAAATTAATCACGGATATTTCATGATTTACCGTATAATAGTGAGTTTGAAGACTGATATGATTTTAATTAAAGTGGTACATGCATGCCGGAACATGTATGCACTATATTTGTCTAGCTTGATCACGAAACAAGTTTTATAGACTTTTATAAATCGTTCCCGGGACACAACCATTTCATGCTTGACATTTCGATTTGACAACTATTTCAAAATATATTGCAATCATATATACCTTTGAGCATTGACATGCGTATAAAAAATTATTATTATGATAATTTTCACATTTTGTTTTGATCCTGTTTGTTACTTTTTACTCTCATAAAGGTTGTGATATTTTAAAGACGATATTTCTATTTCTATACATTGCTGCCTCGTTATTTTCCAACGGACATTTCATTGATTCTCCCAATGTCTGTTTCATATGCTAAAAGCATTATGTAACCACATAGCTTTACCTATTACTACATGACAATGTTCGTCTGCTATGATGCGTCCTTTAGACGCAAAACATTTTAGGAAGAACTCTCTCAGCAATTGTGTCGTAAATCCTTAGAATGACATTTTCGCCATATTTATTGCAAATATAAAGAAGTAGGATTAGCAGCCTCAGCTTATTAAAAGATCAGTTAAGAATTTTCTAATTTTTTAGAACTAGTGTAACTTTTTTCAACATAAAAACTTCTATTTAACCCTACACGAATTCATTCTCCTTTCCATTTATATACAACTTGCAACGCTGTGTTCAAAATTATATCATTAATAAAGGTTTGTCTTTCTTAAATTGTAACAAATTTCCAATGATGTAAACACTAGTTAATTATGACATCGATTGATTGGTATGTTAGCAGATGGATTATGCTGTTCAGTGGTGTGTGAACTTATCTGATAGGCTTTATGGCTTAAAAGTTACATTGGATGTCAATATGTGTTGATCTCTGCTCAAATAAACAATGTTCATGTTCAATTATTTTGTTAAAAGTTAACAGGTTTGAATATTGAAATTTCTTAAGTATCCAAGGTTTTCATTTTAATTACAGTACCCCCTTAAAAATACATATGTTTCTCTAAATACATGTACTAATATGTATATATAGCTTAAACGTTACCAAATATTCAAAACTGTCGAAACTATCGTGAGTTTAAAAACTATCGAGCGCTACCTTTACTCTTCACGCATTTTATCGAGAAACACATTTATTAATTGCAATGCATTGATAGTCAAATGCATTGTTAACATTTTACTCGTTACATGACGAACACACGCATACTTTTGGTTATATAGATCTTGACGGGTTTCAAATGATATAACCCGAGCCGTCAGGCGAGTGTTTATATCAATTTAAACAGGCTATGCGAGTTTTCAGTCAAAGATCTATAAAACGAAATTGTAATGCCGCAGTTTTATTTGGAAGACTAGTAAACTACCTGAATTGTTATCGTAATATTGCTGTTATAATTAATATATGACAAAACGACTATACACATTGGAGCCCCTAAACCTTATATCTTCGTTTGATTCCATAATGCTCTTGCAATAAGCCGATCTTAAATTTGTCTCAGTATTTTGATTAAAAGAAAAATAATCCAGAGGCTTACGGCGTTTTCGACCTGAAAGCTAAATTACAGTATGAAATTCAGTATAACATGCAGTCAAATAGTAAATAACTTCCGTTAAACCGGTCCAATTTCGATTGTAGTACGTCATCAGTTCAAAACTGGGGTATGGCTTCATTTTGATTTCGTAAAGACAATTAAAATAAGACTATTGCATAAACATGATAGAAAAGGACATTAATTTGCAGATTTTCCTCTTATCTGGCGGTACTACATTTCATCATTCCAGAGTCTGAATTTGTACACGAATGTCCTGTTATCAGTTGTTAGCCTGCAGAATGGTAGATGTACTTTCTAAGATTTTTTTTTAATGAGGCCCTTAAGACAGTAGCTCTTTTATATAGACACTTAAGTACTTTTGTTTTCTGAAACTCATACTGCTGATTTAACTTGCTATAATTGAATTCCGTATGACTGTTTAATGCTGAAAAAATGCTGTGTACTCACAGCTTCTGTGTGTTCACTCTAGCAGCTTCTGGAATCCTTTGTTTCAGTAAGACCAAATTTAAGGGTTTCTGTCCAGAAAATTATTGTTTTATGTAAAATAATTCGTACCTGAACAAAAGCACAAAAAAGAAAAACTTTTTATCTAGTTTATGTGACTTTATTTTAGGTCGATTACAAAGAGAGTTTCCTTAGTTTATTGAATCGCTCTCGAACACTCATTCAAGACATTACCGCACCCACGAAAGTGAGGGAGCGAGTTTTTATTTAATCACTGCCACCAAGCCAGTGCTGCGCCCGTGCATGGACACACAACGTGCTCCATCTGTGACATATCAGTGTAAAAGAAAACACCCTAAGCATTGAGCAGTCGAGACCCACATCATTTCAACTAGTATTAGCTCTTTTACAATGCTAGGTTTTAGTCCAGATTATTACTAGTAAACTTTTTAGCCAAATGCGAATCTCATTTCGTTTTGACATGTACATAATTGTGTTTTATAACTAGTTACAAATGTATCTAGAAGACAGCTATAAAATCCAATATGGTGCTGACTGATGCGCAACTGTGTCGCAAATTGCATGTTTTATATCAAGGATTGAATACAGTAAATGTAATTTCTAATGCTTTCTATATAAGTTCGCTCAAGTACAAATGTACATATACTTTTTATCATAACTTCCAGTCTTTCACGTCCTGTAATACTATCCTTGTTGTGGGGATCTTTCTATAATATCATATAAACAAGAAGACCATCATGGTGCTATATCGCTCATTTAAGTACCTGTTCACTTACCTATGGTAGTCAATTATTGCTAAAGAGTGTCAGTAGTTTCCAAGACAATCACTGGTTACTAAGGAAAGTCACTGATTGCTTAAGAAGTCACTGGTCACTAAATATCCCCAGCGCCAAGGGGAAGTCTCTGGTTGCTAAGGAAATCAATAGTCAATAAGGGAAGTCAGTGATTGCCAAATATGTCAATTGCTGCTTCTTGCTTTGTGCATTGTGGTTGCTAAGGAAGTCAGTGGTGGGAAGAGGATGCTAAAGGCTGCTATGGAAGTAACTATTTGCTAAGGAAATATATTGATTACTAGGAGACTGGGTTGTTGCTTAGGAAGTCAATGATTGCTAAGAAAGTAATTTGTTCCTAGAGAAAGTCACTGTATGCTAAGGAAGTCACTGATTGGTAGGCGAACTGACTGAGTGGTGGGGCGCTAATTTGTTGTTGCTCAGAAAGTCAATGGTTGCTAAGGATATTACCTGTTCCAAGGCAAAATTACTAGATTTTAGGGGAAGTCACTGGTTGATATGGAAGTCATTGGTTGCTAAGGAAATCACTTGTTTAACTATACATGTATTTGCATACAATGCTCTCCAAGAAGATGTGATAATATTTTTAACCCCAGGGGCATGATTTGAATATAGTTGGTAGAGGTTCACTAGAAAATGCTACATACTACATATCTAAATTCTAGGCATGGTGGTTTTGGAAAAGAAGATAATGAAGGGTTTCTTTTTTTCAGTCTATGCAAAACAAGTGACCCGCTGGGCGGAACAATATTGACCCCAGGCCATAATTTAAAGAAATTTGTTAGATGTCAATTAGAAAATGTTACAAACATATCGTACTAAATACCGAAGCTCTAGAACTTGTTGTCTTGCAGACGATGATTTTCAAAGTTTATCCTAATCCAAGTGACCCCTGAGTAGCTTCATTTTGGTCCCATAGAATGTTTTAAATTAACATTTTAAAGGTCCCCTAGACAATGCTACATACATAATATCTAAGTTCTAGATCTTGCAGTTTTGAAGGTGAAAAATTAAAAAAAATCCCGAATAAGAAGATGTAAAACAAGTTACCCCTCGCCGGCGGGGTCAGTATTAAACCACGGGCAAGTTATGAAAAGAACTTGGTAAAGGTCCACTAGACAATGTTTCACAATCTATATAAGATATAGGTCTTTCGATTTGGCAGAAGAAGATTTTTAATTTGTTTCCTATATAAGTCAATTTGAAAACCTTTGACCTAAGTGTGGTCAGTTTTGACCCTAGGAACAGCAGTTTTTGAGAGAAAGATTTTTAAAAAATCATTTTCGATATAGCCTTGTTGTTCAGTCAACCGGAACCATTTAAACTCAACGTCAGAATGCTTCTGACCAGGTTTGATGATATTCCATGAAGCGTTTTGTGAGAAGTAGTCTTTGAAGCAATTGTTGACGCCGTATGTCAAATTTTCTGAAATTCACTGAAATTGTATCATGACTAAAACACTACATCAAACGTTCGTGTGAATTGATTGTCATTCTGCGAACACTGTATCTTCAGCATTAACCTTGGAAAGTAAAAAAACACTTGACCCCAGCTGTGAAAACGGTCACAAATGTGACAAACCCTAACCCAGACTAAAATGTGAAATAAATATTCCATATACATGTACATACAAAATTTACAAATGTGTCACATTTTTCTACACTTGTTAGATATGGGGTAAAAGTATTTTACATTTCAGTTAGGGTAAAGGTTAGGGTTTCACATTTGCTGAAATGGGGATAGAATTATTTCGCATGTGTTCAAGGGTTCTATAGACACTTATTTATCAAATTAAAATTAAGAAGGGGGAATAAGGCCACGCAATTTCTGTTTTTTCACAATAACTGAATTGAATGGAATTTCCCTCATTGTTTTGCTACAAATAGTTATATCTCAAACCTGGGTACAGTTCCGTGTCATAAATATACTCTTACGGAGACAATATAGAATTAAAATAGATACGAAAATAATACATTGCAAAAGGAAAACAATAGTTCTCTCAAAGGAATACAATTTATTGTAAAACATAAGCGACATATTTAATATTTACTTACAAGATTTCAATAAGTTGATGTTGTCAAGATTTGTTTGTCGGAAATTTCGCAGAAATATCGATATTAAACTTGAATTGATCTTACGTATGTGATACAAAATACTATATAAATTTTTAAACACAATAAACGTGAAAACAAATATAAACAAGAGGATCAAGAGAGATCTATATCGCTAACCTGGCTACCATTGGTTATAATGCAAAATCAAATATCACGTCTTAGGTAGGGTCAAATTTGACCTGAGGATCATGATTTTAACAGTATTGGTAAATTTCCACTACACTATGCTAAATTCCATATATCTAAGCTCTGGGTCTTGGTTTTAGACAAGACGTGATCCCTCGGGGAGGGCCAATTTTGACCAGGAAATCATGATTTGAACATTCGCGGTAAGGTACAATAAGCAATGCTTCTCACAAACCATCTAAGCTTTAGGCATCGAGGATTCAGGAAAGACGATTTTCCTTTTTGTTGCCATAGCAACCAGCATTCTGCATTAAATGGAATTCCTTGAACAATTTTGATAAAGCTTCATGCAAGGAACATCATTGCCAAGTTTCACCAGCATTGTCCCAGTAGTTTAGGAGGATATGTCTTTTAAGGCCAAATATTGTCCGACAACGGACAGACAGTCACACGACGGACAGTGGGAAATGGGAGAGGCCAGGTGAGCTTAAAACCAACACTTATCAAATAAAAATAAGAAATAAGTAAATATGCAAGTCATCAGGTCCATGTAATGTGACAAGTACGAGAACAACACACCATATTCCTCATTACTTGTAACTTGTAGCGCTTCAGCGCCAGAAACCTGTTGGAAAACGTTCACATGAATATATGGCATTGAATTACATCCAGAAGTTTCTTACGTCAATGGTAACTATGTCATTGTTGATTTAATATTCTCAAATAGTACTAACCAGTTTAACAATTTCATTAACAGTGACTGTCCATTAAAAATAAACAAGCAATCAAAATGTCTTGACACATCACGTATGTATAGGCTAAATACATTTTCTCTTTCCTTACGTCGCACGACACAAGTTTTCCCGATTGCAGCAGTTATGGAGTATGACTATCAGGCTCCATCAAAGCATGTGACTATCAGGTTAAATCAAAGAATGTGAATATCAGGTTCAATCAAAGCATGTGACTATCAGATTCAATCAAAGCATGTGACTATCAGGTTAAATCAAAGCATGATACTGTCAGGTTCAATCAAAGCATGTGACTATCAGGTTCAATTAAAGCATGATACTATCAGGTTCAATCAAAGCATGTGACTATCAGGCTCCATCAAAGCATGTGACTATCATATTAAATCAAAGCATGATACTATCAGGTTCAATCAAAGCATGTGACTAGCTATCAGCTGGCAGTTCATGTCTTGTAAGCTGCTAAATATCAGCTTGTCAAATATCAGAATGTCACATTTTATGTACGCACATTTCAAAAGCAATTAATACTTCTAATCATTCAATCATATAAAGTATAATGAGCAAACGTATTATAAATATAAAAACAAAAACAAATTAAATGACACTAGAAAATAAAAAATAAAGCTTCAAGATTCTCGCTGAAAAACTGCAATTTTTTTTTTTTAAATGTCATACATGTCTATAAATTATAAAAATATAATCATGTTTGCGCGTCCACGCTCATTTTACCAGAAAACATATGTTTCGAATGGAAATTTCAGCTGTTGTTTGCTATGCCCAGGTAGACTACAATTTATATTGCCACTCATACAACCCTCAACAGTGATAGAAGATTGCTACTTCTACAAGTTCTCCAAAACCTATCACGTGACAAAAACGAGATTACAGGTTTGATTAAAAAGCTCAAAGCGTTAAACAGACAATATATTTTCAAATGCGAGCATTGTTTCAAGCTTGCATTTATGAACAATCCAATACATTGCCATGCAATAAAGTTTTTTCATATTGAACATAGATATATTGAACAATTTTCAAGTAAGTTTACTTGTGACTCGAAATAGTTTTCGTCATTTCATCTAATAATCAATCTTTACGGAAGCAATATTACTTTGTACGATTTGAAAATGTTATCATTCACCAATTACAATTTTTGGCAATCTTTTTTTTTCTTGTCGGTATACAAAATCATGTAGGGTTAGGGTTAGGTTAAGAGATGTACTAGTGATTATTTATTAGAAATTTGTTTAGTAGGCATTCAACAACCTGGATATAGATAAGAAAGAATCAACGACTCATTCTATCTGATCTATATCCAGGTTGCTGAATGCTTGTTTGAAGTTGTTGTACATGTAGTATAGTTTAATTTAGACTTATCATTTTTCTACATGTATTACACTAACAAAACAAAACATTAAAAGAACAAATTAAACGAAAAATGCATATACGTTTTTACAACATGAAATTTTAAAAATGAAACGAAAACATCATAAAATTAAAAATAAAACAACGTTAAAAGAAAGAAATGATCCGAAAACCGCATAAAAGTAAACAAGCCAACTGCAGATAGAACGATTGTAATAATATATCTGAATCAATAAGTTAAGCTATGGAATCTTGAAGTAGCATTTTTTTTAAAAAATAACATATTTGTTCCTTTATTTATCATTCTCTATTAGCATTAGAATCAATCGTTGAAGCAACGTAAAGGCTAGTTTTGTAATTTTGGCTAATCAGCTAGACATATGTTTTGTCTTTTAATTTACGCATTGCAAGAAGGCGCCGGATTATAATTCCAGTCTGATATATGTCCTGTCGCATTTTTCTCTCATCATCAGCGATAGATAACGTCGAATCCAGCGAGATACTTGTGTTTGCATTCTGTAATAAGCATCACAGTCAATATCATAAATGCAAATATATTATCGTTTTAGCAAGCTAGAACTGATGGTACAAATACGTGTCATTCAAAACATGAAAGATATAGGGTTTTTTCGCACCCTTATTGTGTAGTTTGAATGCAATTAAATTATCTATATAATTATCAAATTCAATTTTGTGAAACAAAAATTAAAGCTTCTACCTTCTTATCATTAATATGTATATAGATGGTATCTAGGGACAGCCTATCTATGCTGACTGATGCTTCGTGTAGAACACACAGGCACTTGAAGAGCAGCATGCATGTTGTAGTTACGATAGTGGTGGAAATGGTGTCACCTTCAATTGTCATGGCATGTACACTTTTACCGTCTTTTACATGTATGCCCTTCTTTATTCTAACGCACTGTAGTAAATGTTCGTACCGCAAGATTCCACGACCAACCTCTGAAGTACCATAATTGTTGTGTTTTTTCAAATATTAATGGCAGCGTTCTCATAAATATAAATGCGTATCTAATGTACCAAAAATAATAGCATATATGATTTAAGGTTCTCTTAATAGAGGGCACATCCCATAATGTTTTTATATATGACATAAGTTTCAAAACAAAGATTCCTGTCCAAGTTCTACTATAAACAAACGGTTCATTACTGATACATAAATTATTATTAAATATTTGTCATATTTGTTCATATTTTCTTTTTTGTGATTATGAATTTATAGACACATGTAAGTTTCAACTTAAAGAAAACTCGGCTGAAAAATACAGCGGTACATTTTTTTTTACGAAACCATATTACAAAACTTGAATTGTCTAAATGCATACCAGGTCGTTTGTCCAAAAAACAATTTTACGCGATGATAGATTAGTAAAATAAGGTTGTTAAATGTATCAAAGGGTATTAAAGCAATAATTTGAAATCAAATGGAGACAGACACATGTGTGACTTTGGATCCAACAACCTAAACTATTTTATATAAAACTTCTATTCCTAATTTTGTATCACGCTATATGTCTTGTAGTAAGTCATGTAATTTCCATACAAAATGTGATTAATAAGGTAAAGAAAAACTGTGTTACCCTTCGTGGTTTCAGTTCTTCTTTGTTCCTCTGTACTTGGACTAAAACTCTGTAATTATAGATTTCTCACTAAATTGTTCTGCAATGATTTTACTACTTTTTATTTACATGTCATATATGTTCAAAACTATAAATGTTACTGTTTTGTTCTGGATACAATGTAACCTCTCTAAATTCGACGCTCTTTTTTTAATCATTGGTCAAGTGTTCAAATACCTTTATGCTAAGCCTTTGTGACGATCTTTACTTAAGGTGATGCATATAATGTGTTTTAGGTTTTGTAATAATTCTGTGAGCATTAATAAAGAAGTATATATATAGGTTCTAATTACTAAACAAGACACTATATCGCGTTATTTGAAGCAAAGGCAGTTAACGAGAGTCGCTGTTATATAATATATACTCAACATGTATCGTAATGTTTGAAGCAAAGAAAGTAAACAAGATTCGGTGGCATTATACTCAGCATATTTCGTGTTGTTTGAAGCAAAGAAAGTAAACAAGATTCGGTGACATTATACTCAGCATATATCGTGTTGTTTGAAGCAAATAAAATGAACAATATTCTGTGTTATATATACTCAGCATGAAGCAAACAAAGTAAACAAGATTCAGTGTTTTAGTACTCGGTATTTATCGTGTTGTTTGAAGCAAGTAAAATAAACAAGATTCGGCGTTATCAGTTTATTTATAATTAGCTGAGTTTTGGTATGTCCATATTAAAAACATTATTACATGTTTTTTTTTAATTTTGATCCAAAAGACCGATTTTAAAAGGTACATGCAATTTAATAGATAGTTGTAGAAAGTAAACAATAATAATTCTTTCTAACCAATCATACATCTTTTCTACTCCCCGATATTAAGGTTATAAAATTTACCTCCTTTTTAATTATAGCAGAGAGTGTGTAAAGAATCGGATTCAGAGCCGAATTAAATGGTAAGACAAATACTGCTGTCCAGGCATAAACGTCCCCACTTATTGGTCGTCCTGTCAGTGCCATTATTCCTGAGAAAGAGACGTTAACATCTTAAGATACATTTATTTTGTTTACGATAAATATTTTAGCCATTTTTTCCTATATTGTATTTTATACAAAAATTATTTCCGTAACAAATGTCAAATGAAAGGGCATCGCAGGTTCTTTCATTTGGAATTGCTAATATAATTGCTATTAGTTTAAAACACAGAAACCATTACTGATACGAAAGCCTATTTTGCATGTATTTTGTTGTTTTTTTTGTAGGAAATTACGAGTAAACATAATTCATATTGTGTCTTCACCATAAACAGTTGTATTCGTATAATTGTATTTGCAAAGCTTAAAAACAAAACATATCTACACATACCCGTGTTGCTACTAGAAATGTGTTAATTAAACTGGCTTTGTTTACCTTTTTAAGTTATCGGATCAGTTTAAGGAAGACACGTTTACATGTTACATGTTTACTAAATCTGTAACAGTGTAAAGTCCGCACAATAAACTGGGATCGATGCTTTCGAAAATCAATACATTGTAGTTCTATTCGTTCATATGCAGCATTTAAAAACCTACGTTATAATAATTTACAAAATTCACTAAAATGTCACAAAGAATTCCATTTTTCAAGAATTTTTAGATTTAGAAAGGTACATTGTAATAGTTCGCATGCCAGAAGTTTGCCTTTAGTCGTGGTACAAAAAGTCGCTTTTAAGTGTTTTTCTAGTCGCATTGTAGTTTCCAGAAAGACGTTTGATTGTCGATACTTTCAGAAAATAGAACGAAAGCGAGAATACTGGTATAACCTTTCAGGAAACCTTGATTACGTTTCACAGCCTTGATACAAGTATACCAGTCTCTCGCATAAACGTCTTACTAAGCAGTTGCAACACTGACCGATGACAGGTTTGGTGTTTTCGTTTAGATTATGTCTTTTTTGCTCAAAAATAGCTGCGGCACAGGTAACTATTTGTTTATGTGATTAAAAGCATTTTACACGCATCGAAATTGAACAATTTACGACTAAACCACCTTACCCATTACTCCTATCGGGAACCAACACAGAAAATCTGTTGTTGCTACAAGAATCAAATTCCTTGCTACTTGTAGATCTCTTTTCCTGGATTGTTCTGTCTTACGCATCCCTGCTGTTGCTTTTCGAAGCTCTAGCATAATTGAACATTGCCCAAAAGCCACGAGAACAAAGGTACAGAAATTCAAACCAACAAAGATGGACACAGAGTAAATCCAGCCTGGAGGTTTATCCTTTGTTAGTGGTAAAGCAACACACACACCAGCTCGAGAGTAGAATTTGTTTTTAAAGTAATCGGTGTATACTACTGGAATTACTGCTAACAGGGTTGATGAAATCCAACACAAGGAGCAACAAATGTATGCTTTCTTGGGTGTTAATTTTATCGTGCCAAATGGGTACTTAATGACTAA
Organism: Saxidomus purpurata; assembly: GCA_022818135.1. Classification (NCBI taxonomy): domain Eukaryota; kingdom Metazoa; phylum Mollusca; class Bivalvia; order Venerida; family Veneridae; genus Saxidomus; species Saxidomus purpurata. Next base: position 13,012 of record JAFMSR010002331.1, read on the forward strand.
AAGTCTGTCTAGTGTTATCAAACATACAAGAAGAACGCTTGCTTCGGAGGATACCGTTGATAAAACGCCGGCAGTTGTACACCATACACTATTTCTCCATTGTTCATCAACATAAATGTACCTGTAAACATTCCAACCATAAATTTAATTCATTTCTTAAAGGGTTATGCGTAACCTACATGTAATTGTTTTGATATTGAAAACTAAGTAGATTTGATCATATTAGACAAAGATAGTTTTACGTGCCGAAATTCCTTCGCAACAGTGCTATCAGTGCATACCTTTAGAAATGTTTAAAGCTATTCAAGGATTCTATTAATGTTAGACTATCTTGTTATCCGTGTGATGTATATAAATTCAATACTGTAATTACTATTGTATGCAGTCTTCTTGCACTTATACAAATTCAGGTTTGGTTAAGGATAAAACGTAGAACACTACTTTTTTGGTATTATAGCTGAAGTTGATGTACGAGGGTCCTGCAAAAAGTTTTGTCACTACTTGGATTCCGTATATTTTACAACGCTTCACTGCACCTTATTTCTGTTTTCAATAGCTACCGATACGCTTTTATTTCGTGCAATATACATTTAAGTTTGAAATATATGCAGTCATATACAATGACCATAATACATTCACCTTGTAACATGAACTAAAAGATTGGAATTCGTTGCTATATAAAATACCGCAAAAGACTTGGTATAAATACAAAGCAGATGTTTGATGAACTGTGTGATATGTATGAACCCAAGTCCTTATCTATGCGTCCAGTATTTAGGTGAAATAAAGCTTTTAATGCTGGCAAATGGTCTTTCAAAGAAAACGCTAGCCTTGGAAGACCTAAAACCTTTATTACGAAGGAAAACATTGCTGCTGTAAAGGCTGTGGTGGAACAGGATGCCCGCTTCGCGGTGAAAAATATAGCCAGTATTACTGGCATATCAGATAGCAGCGTGCAAACGATTCTGAAGAAGCATTTGTAACTGAGAAAGAAATGTGCTATGTGAGTACCTCATTTGCTCACTGAGGAGCAAAAGAAAGAGCGTCTGTAAAAGTCGGGTTATTTCTAATTTGCTAACAGGTGATGAATGCACATGTATGTGCCACTGAGAAGAGCAATAGAAACGAAAAGATCAAACAACCCATGTATTGCCAAGAGAACCATCAGCTCGAAAACAATGTTGTACGCCATCTTTTTAATTCTAGCGGGCCAGTTGTTGAAAAACCTTGTTAATCTGGTGATATAGCCACTGGAAGCATCTATAAGAACTCTGTGCTGAAGAAAGCTAAAAAGTTTATAATAAGAGGTGTCCAAACAAAGGATGGTCTTTTACCCATCTGATTCATGATTGTGCCTTCTCTCACAGGCGCGAGGTTGATAAGGCTTTCTTGGCGTCTGAACATGTGCATGTTGTAAACCATTTGCGTTACTCACCGGACCTGGGTCCATACAACTTCTTTTTATTTCCAAGGCTTATGAAAGTGCTTTCTGGGAAGAAATATATGTCCAGAAGTTCTTTTGGCAGCGCTATATACCAGTGTCTCCAACAGATACCAAAAGAAGACTATCTAGCCGCATTTCACGACTCGGTAAAGAGGTTACAAAAAGTGTTTCGGTTTAGGGGGAATACTTCGAATGGTTGCAATAAAACTATTTTTGATAAAACCCTACCCTTAAGAAAGCAAACCTCAATGACAAAACTTTTTGCAGGATCCCATTATTTAAATTTCAAAACAAAATCGCCAAGACAGAGTGCGACACAATGACGAAATCTGCGGAGGCAAAATGTAACAACCTACCGAAAGTCGAATTTCTATTCTTGCAAGATGTGTAAAAAATTAACTACTGTTTCCTTTGAATTTAAAAACAATGCATTCTATAGTGATATCAGTTTTTTATTCATGTTGTAGCATTGTAGTAGGAATGGACCGTGCTTTTCTCTTAGTGTTGCAACGATATGCCTGTATACCGGTATATTGCAATACAGAGCCGGACCGATACGTACCGCAATACGAATTCCCGTATCGCGATATTCAGAAGTAAATGAAATACCCACTTTTACACATTGATATGCATGTAAATACATCAGAAAAAAAGAGAAGAAGATAATATTTTACCATCTTTGCCAGTCTTTGGTTACAAATATAATATAACTTGTCAATAAGTCGAGTTAGCTTGTGGTCAACTTGTGTCACTGTATTTATGGTAGTGATTTGATTTTATTATATTTTCTTAGCTTTTCTGTTACTACAACATATCACAATACGTATTGCAGTATGGGTTGACTATATCGCAATATATCGCAATACGGGTTTAACTGTATCGTTGCACCCCTAATTTTCTCTCATCATACCTGTCACGATAAATTGAATCTGCTATAGCTATCGTGAGTAGGTATACGCCCATCAGAAGGTCGGCCCCTGCAAGATTCGTTACAAATATCCCATAGCCAATTTTCAGCCTTTCGCGATCGTACATGATTCGGTATATGATTGAAAATAGGTTTCCAAGAAAGGCTGTTATTCCGACAAGATATAACACTGCTTGAAGAACTGGGTGTCTCATGAGGTCTTTGCAAGATGAAAATTCATCCCGTTGTGGATAACATTCGCTTTCAGCAACATAGCAAGGTCGTATACAACAAAATTTAAAAGCATCAGAATTAAGTCTTTGAAGCGATACTATTCCGCTGAATATATTCTTGCTGAATTGTTGGATATTGTTTCCACTAATGTCTATTTCATCAACAGAAGTATTGTTAAAAGCATAGTCTTCTATTTCTTCTAATTTGTTGTTCGAAATGTCTATAGTTTGTAAACTCAGGCCATGAAAAGTATTAGACACTATTTGTTTAAGGTTTGTTCCAGTAAGTTTCAAACTTTTTATATCTATTAATCCACGAAATGCCGTCGAAGATAAAAGTCGGAGTCTAAAATTGCCGTCGAGGTTTAATGAGGTCAGATATCTCAGATGACGAAAGGTATTATCCGATAACATTTCAATTTTGTTGTATCCGATGTCAAGGCATCTAAGATTGTATAAATAATCGAATCCCGCTTCATTTATATGTTTAATTTCACAGAAGGACAAATTAAGAGTAGTCATGAATGGAAAAAGAAGTTTTCTGTTCGATAGTGATTTGCTAATGCCAGGATTTCCACTTAGACCCGCACTCCGAGTGCTAAAAGACATTGCCCGAACATTTTCTATTTTCAGATTGCCACCTCGGCAAGATATTGAATACCCAACACATGTACAATTAGGGGGACAGACTACGTCACAAAGCTGTTCATCGTCTTTACCAATACAATGCGCAACTCCATCACATACTTTTTCTAACGGAATACACTGTTTACTTGATGAACATCTGTAGCCGCCTTTACACGGTACTTCGGACACAGCTGAAAATTATAATTTTTATTTATTTGCAAAACATTTGTAATTAGTGTCATTCAAATTGCGATCAAATCAATACAACTGATGTTTAAGTTAATATCCTAATTATAAACATTAAACAATCACATGTGAAAAACAAATGTAATAATAAAACGGTTTAACGCAAGTTTATCTACTGCGAATGCACAAAATATTATATTCGTTAGCAATTAATATCGTTGTTTTTTGCTTTAAGTCTTAAAATGGCAAAATGTTAATTTCGCGCTAAATCGTGGAATTGTTAAAGAGCTATATTGTAACGAGATTTCGATAAATTGCTAATGGACAAAAGTAAAATGAACCTGCTTCCATGTTTATGCAGAATTCAAGAACCGGAAAGTACAAGGTTCAGACTCACAAGATATTACACATTAACTATGTATGTGTTTATAATGTCCGTTGATGAAACGGTACAACAAGAACTCCAGCGGTTAAATCTGAAGTACTGAAACTGAATTTAAACGAGTAGAAAGTATGCACTTACCTTTACATATTTGTGGGAATCGCCTATATCCAAGCGAAAACAATGTACTCCATCTTTTTATGCGAACATCTTGGACGAAGCTGTAAGTATTTGACTTGTCATCAGTCATGTGGAATTCGATGTCCTTGAAAACACGATATATCGGATATCCTGGTCTTGAAATGTTTGAAAACATTAACTGCGCAACCTTTGATGATTCGGCAGTATTTTCCAAAAATATGATCCCTTTATGATCACTTGTAGTAAATTTCATGCCGGCTAGTAAATTTCGGGCCATCGATTTGTAAATACAATCAGGATTTTGAATTCCTGATTTGAATGGGTGAATTTTTTTTTCTCGTATTTCGAGAAGTCTGTACTCGACATCGAGAGCGAATTCAGAAAGAGCTTGTGTCGAGAAATAAAGTATACGAATGTCACTACCAGCTGTATAGAACTGAGATGCCAATTTGATCGCTGCGTTGTTTACAGTTTCATCAGTATCCTCAGTCAGAATGAAAACCTCTTTTGTGGAATCTGAACAGGCTGAAGTTAAGCGATCGTAACATTAGTGAAACATTAGCTGTGTATATTTGAAAATTCTCAAAATAATTGTGACACATATTATAGTGCTTTTATCAGGAGAATTTTTTATTTCTTATACATTTTCACAATATGATGTTCTTAAATAATGGTATGATTTAAACGGAAAATTTTGCCAGTAGTTTTACTTAACCTAAAAGTAAAAGCTATACTTTCCAGTGTTATCGGTAAAATCAACTTTTAAAATATGTTGCAGTACCGTAGAACATTCAATAATCTATGTGAAGTTGTTGCTGTACAATTAATGGGTGGATAGCGATATTTTACAGAGGGCCTCTATGTGGGCTAAAATGATGCATATTTCGATTCTGATGTTCTTAGAATTATGCTTATTTACCATTTAACGTTCAATGAACACATTATTTATGTTGGGTCATTATCATGGGCTACTTGCCGAAAGAAATCTATCCGTCACTGATTTGCGTATTTGCAGTCAATTTATTTTATGCATATCTTATTTTTACTTACTATCATATACTGTCATCCATATTACAAATGTAATATAAAATAGAATTAGTGCCATAATATTTTGAGACGTATTTCATAGGTATTTTCAGAACTAATTATGAAACATGCTGCATCATTATAAAATAAATTATTGTAACATGCACAATTTATAACGAAACGAAACTGAAAAATTATTAATCTCTGCGATTTGACTTAATGTCAATGCGGGCCGCGGCCCGCTATATTTACGATGGCTTTGGAAAATGTTTAAGTGAAGTAGTGAAAAATTCTTTGCACACTGTTAGAGTTTTGCAACGTAGGTCGGATATGGATATGGACAGCGGACAACGATCAAAATTATCAAGGGATTTTCTCAAAATTATTACGTGACTTAATTTTGTATTTTAAAGGGGAAGTATGAACACAAACAAGTACTTTCTTTAGTCGTCCTGGGTTATATATGCTAGCCGATTTCTTGTTTTCGAAAAACCAAACAGGCACACATATTCACTGTTTTACTAAATATTGCCTTTGATAAGCATAAGATCGCTGATAAGTTTGAACCAGATCTATACAAAGTCATTGCTCAACCGAGTAAGGAGATCCCTGTTTATGAAATTAGGTCACCTACAAGAAACCATCTTCTGCCAGTTGGATATGTTAACAAATCTTCTGAAGAAAAGGGCACTACGGAGGTAGAGATACCTAAACCGATTCCAGTGCCAAGGTCTACTCCAAAAACCAAGAAAACATTTGATAACCGAGGATCTGGATCCGGTATTAGGCTAGTCTGGTGTTTCTGCCCCTACCCATACGGTACGGGTCAGGCAAAGCTCAATAATGGCGGCGCCAACACTAAAATTTTACATTGAGTTAAAAGGGGGTTTATGTAGGAGTTAATCATTCAAAAAACCATGTGATTTGTCAATATAAACCCAATGCAAATTGCTAATTATATTTGATTGACCAGCAAAATATAACGAGAAATAAACAACAGGAAAAATAGCCGTGTTTTCGGGCGTGGTAGATATTCATTGGCATTTCGAATATTAGCTCTGTATACTATCATGTTCGCAGATGTTCTATATATAGGAATTGAATATGTATGTCTTATTTAAGCAAACACTTTAAGATCATTCACCGTGGCCCACTGGGTAAGTCACCTGCGCTCTAATTTTACGGGCGAGGTTCGAATCCCACCGGCGACACTTCTTTTCTCCTTTTTTTTCCTTTTCATCTTTAAATTTGAACATTTTTAGGCTCGACTATGGCAAAAATCAAATACCAAAACAAAAACCAAACATATCCGAAATGTCTTCTTGAAGTTACTTGTCCGAAATATAGTACACTTACGTGTCAAACTTTTTCAACTTTTACAACGTTCACAGATTGAGCATTCAAAAAACCTTTCGTCTCTTAAAAACTATGTCAATAACTATTTCAAAATAACAAATTAGTTTTAAATGATCAACACTTTTATCATTTTCACTATATAAACAGTATACTTTTGAGCATCCACTGGGCGCCGCCATTATTGAGCTTTGCTTGACGTACTGTAGAATGCCAGTATTAAGCCAGCAGGTAAACAGGACAGTCTGTTGAAAAACTTAGAGGAAGTGACGTCACTGATTCAGAAGATGAGGATTCATTAGAATATGTTTCTACAACATATTATGGAGGGGACGCCCTTGCACATGAACCGGGAAAAGAAAAGAATAATTTCTACAGGAGACTTCTCATGTTTTATACGAACATCTTGGAACTCATTTGTGGTTACACTTAGTATAAATTGTCTTACACAATGCCATGGATTTGTTATTTAATCTACAGAATATTAAAAAATATTGTAAAGTTTGAGAACACCCCCAGTATTTTATCCGTCGGTCCATCTGTCCGTCACATAAACTTATAATTGTATTGCTTATAACTTTGCCATTTCTTAAAATTTCTACATCTCACTTTCAAATTGCATTGCTTAAGACAAAAGGGTCATATCTGACAGAGTTATATCCCTTTTTAACTTAGATTTTAGCTATAACTTTGCTATTTCTTCCTCAAACTTTCAAATTGTATTGCTTACATGTATGACAAAAGGGTCGTGATGCCACCACATTTGACAATGTTATGCCCGTTTTTGTACTTTTTTTGTACTATTTTGTCAAGAAATTATTGGTTATTCTGAAAAAGCGTAAGAGGGCGACACAAGTGTTCTACTGAACACCCATCTAGTTATTGTACATCAGCTTCGGTCATACGGGAATGTAAGTGAAGTCGTGGATAGTTCTAGCACACATATTATGAATGAATGAAAATCGCCTGCTAATGTAAGATAAAGAATGGGTTAATACATTTACCACTCTTCAATGTGTAGCCTATAATACTCTTAGTAGTAGTAAGTAGCTTGCAATATATTCACTCGATTGTTGAGTGTAGCGTGAATGGTTGCGTGCATTGCCTATACATGCATGTACTAAACACTAGTGTTTTATGTTTGCTGAATTTGCTTCGTCTTGATTCCAGGCATCAACATTTGACTCCCCAGTGGTGTTTTTGCCACTGACCGTTCCAAGGCGGTGCCCCACTGTGTTCCTTTAATTGTTCGTTTTGTCCTCGTGCTTTGTATGCTAGTGTGTGTTGGTAGTGTACGTGTGTGTGTGTACATGATTGTGTGTATGTGTGTGTGTGTGTGTGTGTGTGTGTTGGTGGTGTGCACTTCTGGGTGCTGGGGGCTCTTTTGGGGAGGCTGCTTTTGGTACTGCTTCCCTTTTGATATTTTTTTTTTTTGTCTCATAATTATGTTACATTTTATTTTTTAAGAAGACATTTAAGTGTTGGTATCATCAATTATAGTCATTGCTTTTTAGAAATATCAAGTTTCTTTAAGATAAAAGCTGTAACATGTGGAACATTTTTGCTCATGTTGCAAAAAAGTAGGAAGCTGTCTCTCGAGAGGAGAAAACAAAAATAACTTAGCAATAACTTCTCAGGTTAAGACATTGTTCCTAGGCCCGCTGTATCACAGCTTTCTTGTATTTTTCTTGTATGCAGACAATGATGTACCCCAAGAACGTAAGAATGACTAGTCATGCCTTATAAACACTTCATTTTCTCGAAATTTATGCCTGATTTATGCGTTTTATCTCACAGAACCTTGTTTAACGAAAGTTATTCTATAAGGGAAATCAAATGAAAACAATCATCTGATAATCCTGCATAACGTTTTCTGGTTTACATTTTATCGTGATACGAGGGCGTGGGGAATGTCAGTCGGAGAGGTCAACAATTAAGATTTTGTATCTTTCATATAACAGTAACCTGGCAATACCTAGTACATGTATATTTATTATTGTTATAAAAAGTGCATACTGATTTTCAATTGAAAGCTGATTCTGGTAGTTCTTTTTTGTATACACCTTATTGCTGTGCATGTGACAGGACCAGGGCTAATTGTCTATGAACATGTGGCAGAACCAGGGATGATTGTCTGTGATCATGTGGCAGAACAAGGCATGATTTTCTATGAACATGTGACAAGACCAGTGAGGATTGTCTGTGAATATATGACAGGACCTGGGATGATTGTTGTCTGTGAACATGTGACAGGATCAGGGATGATTGTATGTGACCATGTGACAGGACCAGGAATGATTGGTTGTTAACAAGTGGCTGGACCAAGGATGATTGTCTGTGAACATGTTGCCAGACCAGGGATGATTGTCTGTTAAGATGTGGCAGGATCAGGAATGATTGTTTGTTAACATGTGGCAGGATCAGGGATGATTGTCTATGAACATGTGATAGAACCAGGGATGATTGTCTGTGAACATGTGGCAGAACCAGGGATGTTTTTATGTGAACATGTGTCAGGACCAGTGATGATTGTATGTGGACATGTGACAGAACCAGGGATGATTGTCTGTGAATATGCGGCAGGACCAGGGATGATTGTCTGTAAACATATGACAGAACCAGGGATAATTGTATGTGAGCCTGTGACAGGACCAGAAATGATTGTCTGTGAACATGTGGCATGACCAGGGATGATTGTCTGTGAACATGTGGCAGGACCAGGGATGATTGTTTGTGAACATGTGGCAGGACCAGTGATTATTGTAAATGATAATATCATTCTGATTCACGTTAATTTTAAACACATAACAATTATAAACAGCTAAAACTATACTCATCAACATAACAAACATAATAGATGTATCTATTGTAATACTCACTACATTGAAGTTCATCTTGCCCATCAGGACAGTCAAGCACCTTATTACATACTAAGTTGAGTGGAATACAGTAGCTACCCGGACACTTCACTGTATTTTCTGGACATTGGTAATCAACTGCAATATTAATAAAGAGAATGCCAAACGCACGAAATGACGCGGATGGTCACACGTGCAAAAGCAAACATTTTGAGTGAGAGATTGACTGATTGATCACAAAGCTATAGGATGTGTATTCTTATACACTATACTATACTTATGTTACTGGTTGTTACATGATAGAATACAGAACAAAAAAACTTCTACTATGAGGTTAGATTGTGTATATATATATATTGGTACATTTCATCTGTTACAGTAGCAAGTTCACATGTGAGAAAATTAGTCAATCGTTAGACGTCTTCGCTGTATAGTGCGGTTGGGTACATTTATTTCTACTACAGCATGCACAACAAGGCGTGCAGTTCTGTAGCGGGATAAAATGTTAATTTAGCTACATGAACATTAGGTAAGTCTTACAGTAGAACATTTCGATAGTTTTCAATCAAATAATCAAACATGTTTCTCAAAGTTTACTGGCATAATAAGTGTATGTATATGCGAAAATAGGAATACGTTGACAGACCTGTATATTAACCACCGAGTGTCTGTGGTAATTACCTAATCCTAAACACATATGGCATGTGTAATAAAAATCGTTATACTTTAACGGCAAACTGTAACATATTCACCAGTATATCACTCAAATGTAACATTATATTATACTCGGTAAAAAAAAGTCTTGCGACAAAGCTTATAGTTCTGAATGTATCTAGAACGGCTGAATGTATTTTATATATCAAATAAAAGAATAATTTTAAACCTTTCTCCAGAAATCACTCTTGAGGGATTTTCGACTGAAAAATTGGTTGTTTTAAGGCTACAAATGACGTAATGGTCGTCACTCAAAAGTAAGAAAATGGCGGATTGGCGGCGAATTGGATCTGTAGAATGATGGAGACAGTAGATCAATGCATTCTTTTTTCAAAACAAATGTAAGAAAACGAATGGAATCTCGTTGGAATCGATTAAATCTTTGTTGATATTGATTTGTAAAAAGAAAATATAACACTATCACGGTTGTCATTACTGTCTCCACCATTATACAGGTCCAAATTGCCGCCAAACCGCCATTTTTCTTACTTTTGAGTCACGACCCCTTCGTCATTTATAGCCTTGAAACAACCAACTATTCAGTCGAAAATATCAGGAGGCAGGTTTAAAATTATTCTTTTATTTGATATAAAAATATATAAAATACATTCAGCCATTATAGAGAAATTCGGAACCATACGCCTTGCCGCAATACTTGTTTTACCGAGTGTATAAGTCTACTTACTGCAACACATATTAATGTCAAAATAATTGACTGAGTTGATTTAGTTTATTACACAAACTGGACTCATTTTCCTAGTTGCTAAATAAATTGTTGACTGTTTTTCCCTGAATAATGTTTATGTATCTTGTAATTGTTTGCAGTAAGTTATTTAAAAGTATTGTTTTAATTATCTTTCTGTGATATTTTGTAATGCTAGATACGACATACTATTTTTATTTGTTGTTCATAATGCATATATCAACGATTAACAGCGGTTGAAATATATATATATCTAATTCTTGATAATAAAGATCTGCTAATCTTTTTTTCTTTATTTCTACTACACACAGAAAGTATAAATAGCTAATCAAATACGTTGTTTGAATATCTCTCCCCATATAGTTTGCTGTATTACATCAAACATTTGAAATTACACGACCCGTAGTATTTATGGACAAGTCATTTATCTGTGTTGTGAAGACACAAGTATGTTGAAGTAACGACTTTCAATCAGGGAGAAAAGCAATGCTAAATTGATAAGAAAGATTCCATATATACAATAAGATAAGACATATATTAGATACAATTATTGCTGTGTATATGAACTGCTTATTAAATAAAAAATATGTTTATTTCACAAATCTCAAACAAATAGTAAAAGAAAAGGCTCTTTCCTAAAGATTAAGTTCAAACTCAAATAGGCAATGAAATATTAATTTTCAAAGTCCAATAAGTATCGAAAAATAACAAAAGACATACCACAGTGTTCCAAGTGACTGCTTCCACATCTAGATATCTGATCAGAATCAGCACCGTCATATATACACCACTTGCAAACAATTTCCTTGCTTGTTATATTTTCTATAAATGAAAAAAAATCTGAATTTAATATAATGAAATTATAACAAGCTGTTAAATTCATGTCATATAATTTAGGTGCATTCAACAGATCATACAAAACATTTAAACCCACGATACAATTAAATTGTTTTCATCGGGTCATCTGCGCGATATTTTCACTTCTGTTCACTATTAGCCGAAGAATAACAACACAGAGAAAAGTAAAAGTAGACACAATATTATTATAAGAGAATATATACATGTAAGAAAAGAATCTTCCAACACATTTTGTATAAAAACAGTCACCTGGTAAACAATAAGGGGAGTTGCATAGTTTGATAATTCAGTTCCACCTACTTGTCAAGGAAAATAAAAAATCACCCTTACCAATTCGGTTGCGATGGTATAGTTAAGGGCGTCGTATGTACACAAAAAATGATTGAACAACTCAGACCTCGTTTTCAGTTTAATCCCATGTCGCTATCATATATGAACTTTTATATGATTTTGTTTTAGAGGGACCACGATCCAATAGTTTGAAAAGTAGTGTAGGTTTTAAAAACACATACAAAGTACAGCTCTCTTAGATACATTTTGCATTAAAAATAGTTTCCAGCAACGTTACAT
>JAFMSR010002332.1:0-25051 GCA_022818135.1 Saxidomus purpurata
AAAACGGAACCGTTCAGTTATAGAGTAATGTTATACCGACTGAGCTTACCGATCGCATATTTCTGGTCCATAATCATATTAAATATTGTATATGGACTGGAAAATAAGAATACATTTCCGAGTGAATCGTTTTAAAGCACATTGTTGGCGATACGGACGACGGAAACATGTATTAAGCAATATTTTATGCAAAGATGGGAATACAACTTAGATAATTAGTAGGGTGGTGTTCGTCACTCTGACCAACGGTATGTTTATCCCGTTTATGACCAAAATAACACATTACCTTTTCAGTATGAAGAATGTTGCTCGTCAGACAAGCCTGAACGTATTTTTCGTGTTTCTTTATTCAATTTTCTTATCATGCATTTTATCAACATATAATATATTTCAAGTTTGGACACTTTCGCTTCACCGATACTGCAATTGCAGTACATTTTTTGTGTAAAACTTGTTTATGACAGCCTGACATAAATTTCATTGTAGTCATTCTAAAATTATATCAACTGATCTAAAACTATCAATCATTTGTTTTGTATGCATTTTTCGTTTTAAATTTTCATCTATAATGTATGAATATTGTGTAAGTCATAATTCATAGCTGCTATTACACTCAACAGGTTTAGAAGCGCAAAGGCGGCAATCTATTTATTTTAACAGTGTTATCGTGTTTCAAATTTATTCAAATTTTGTACACAACAAAAACATTATAAAATTGAATTCTTATAAAAGTTTCAATAATTCAACGCAAAAAAAGACTTAAATAGAAATAAAAACAATAACGTCATTCAAATAAAAATGTTCAACAGGGAAAATCTTTGCGTTTCTAAATCAGTTAAGTGTACTATTGTCAATCAACAATTTATAACTGTTGAAAATATATTTAATCAAAGCAATAAATAAAACTGCAAATAATATTCGTACTTTTAGTCCTTCTTAAATGTGAATATAAGTAAATATTTTCTTCTTTGTTTTCAATTTCTATCAACTGGGTGTCAAGTCTTAGGCAGTAGGTCTGTAATCAAAAATAATATCAAGCATGATTAAAAACAGTAAACAAATACATGTATCATAAAAAAACCTTAATTCCTTAATGTTATATGCTGATTGAGGTATAACGAGTACTAAGGCTAGCTTTTGAATTTTAACATTTCGCTCTAGACCCGGCACGGTCCTCTACATTTAGTTTGAGGAAATCTGTATTAAGCCGATCAAGGTCCTCCACACCTAGATAAGACTAACACTAATCATGTCCCTTCCCACTTCACTAGCAACGAATGCTCTAAACTGTTCATGCCTCTCTACCCTTTGATTAGAATGAGTGCTTTGAACTCAACATATCAATTTCGGCCTCACTTTGACAGAATAATTTAAACTCAAAATATCCTTATACAATTCTAAAAGAACGAATCCAGCTCTGTTGGGACAAGTGTCCCTCTTCATATCAATATGTATATTGAACAAATTAATCTTTCTTGGAGGAAATATATATCATATAAATATTGAGCTGATAATGTCTTCCATATATTACTACTGGATGAATCAGCATCTCTCTCTCTGCATTTTGATAAAACAAACAAATGTTTAACAAAACTTTTTTTTCATTTTTTAAACGGTGAAATTTGTCAAAGATGTACGATTCGTTAAAAAGGAAAAGATAATAACTGCAACTCTGGAAATTCTTTTCACTTCTATGTCAACTGTAGATGCATCAAATAATTTTACAACAGTATAGAAATGATATTTTGAAAGAAGAATATAAATATTGCAAAGCTTCATACGGATGCAAGGTGCCAAGAGGCCGGATCTTCGCCGAAAAAGTAACATGTCCGTGCATTTTGTACCCATCCATTCCGACACTTACATACTGAAACATAAAGAGGAATCTGTTATATTTCTAGTTGTGACGCATTTTGATGATCTTTAATACCGCATTCTGTGTCGTTAACAGAGATATAAATAGATTAGTATCATAATAAGCTTGAAAAATGATATGTGTCAAACTCTTTAGTGGCCATGTTATGATATATAATGTCTGTGGAAGATGATTACGGTCGTAATGGAAAACATACCAAAATATATGTTTGTTTTGAGCATGGGCCACGTGAAAATAAAAAAAAAAACGTTACCCACAAGCCTTTGTGAAAAATCTAGCTGTCACCAAACGTTAAAAATATGTTATAATTATACTACGGGTCAAACAACTGCATTTGCAAAAATCATTTTAAACCCTTGTAATGAAAAATGTTAGCGCGGTTGTCTTGTTAAAAACAGGTTGTTGAATCCTGGTCACGTCTGATCATTGGAAACTGTTAGAAGTATCTAGAGTTCACATTTTGTATCCAATTTACATTACAGTTTTGCTAATAGTGTATATCAATGTTTTTTTAAAATCATAATGATCTCTCTGAAGAAAAAATTAATTTTAATATCATATACAGTTGATTTATTGTATTATTTACGAACCTCTATAAAGCATGCAGTATCTAGGGGCATTAACCCGATATCAAAATCAATGCCTAATAGCACGTATCTCTGTTTGATTATTGAAGCAGCACCAGAATTTAGCTGGAATTTAATTTGCCAAACTATTTAAAATGGTTTATAACTCTCAAGATATATTTATATAGAACGTTAACTTATACATTTTTGGAGGACCTTTTCAATCGCTAAACAAAACAAATGAGTACTACAAAAAGAAATAGGTCGTTGAACGTAATCAAATTCTTAACTATCTTCAATACTTGAACAAGGGACTACATCAAAACATTTTATTTTTTAAAAAGTTCCCTAAAAGAGTAAGCCGAGCGACAATGTTTGGAAAACTTTGTTTCAACTGGTTTTCCGTTTTTGATCATAACATGTACAGTGAGCATATACATGTAGTCAAATGGAAGACAAATTTCGAACTATTTTGACACGTCCCTAACACAAAATACAGTGTATACATTTCGGTATCATAGTGGATTACAAAGTTGATGATAGGTTATTTATATAGGACTCCATAAAATAAGTAAAGGACCGCAATTTAAAACTCCAGCTTTAATAACACTCCATCTTTGATAGTTATATGGGAAATAGTATACATAGTTATGTGATACAATTAGTCCATGTAATGTTAAGAAATAATTTGATTAAAGTACAAACATTCAATAGTTGTGTCCAGTTATTTATATACAAAATACAACAACTTCAATACTTTTATCTGAATCTACCAAAAGGATAATAAATTTTTATTCTTAAATGTGCTAGATCTAGTGAAATGATCTATATCTACGCATGCACATGACTTACAAACTATTAAAATGGACGGGTTTATTTTACGTTGACGATAAAAACTTGCGTCCGACAAAAGTCTCCATTTATCTATATATTAAAACCTTAAAATAAATAATTAAAATATGTTTTAGTTTACAATTGCCGAATTTAAAATACACTTTCTGTATTTTCTTATCGTGCACAATTACATCGGACGTCATCAAACAATTATTTTCAATACTTTTTTTATGAAAAACCTTGACATAAACATCGCTAAGACATAAAAATAAGAAACAATATATATGAAAAGTTTTATTTTACGTTTCAACTTTGTCTGGGGCGGAAGATGATACTATCTTAATGCTAACTCCCTATTTGCATTATGCGGTTGACAGGTTATTGTTTTCACCACACCAATAGGTATGAAACCTGAAAATAGGCGGTGTTCCTCCGCGGTCCACTGAAACGTAGTCCCTATTAAGATATAGTGCCATTTTCCTCGGTGTTTAAAAGCCACTTTCATGGCAGATTGTCTTTTGTTTCATGTTCAGTCGTTAAAAGGACCAATTGCATGTGATTTTAATCTATATTTCAGGTTTCTATGACCAAATTTGAAGTGTCAGCTAAAACGAAAGTGACTTGAGGTATTCTTGCGCTTCTCCTCGCAGATATATGTTGTTTACAGCACATGTTCGAGTCACTTGACCAGGACTTTCTTGCACTATGGTTAACATGCTGTTTTTTCGCTATATTTTGTTTGTATATAGATAGATCTTTAAAATGAGGGTAGCCGTGCAAGACGTGAAAGACTGGAAATCATGACAAAAAGTAGCTGTATTTAAGCGATTTTTTTATTAAAAAAAAACCAGTAGAACCCACATTTATAGGATTCAAACCAATATGGCGGATAATTGGTAACTACGGAAGTGACGTCATGCCGACCTGATCAATATCCTTCTAGCGTTTTAATCATGTTTAAGCATTCAGATTTACCTATTCTATGGAAAAATTCCATTGGCATATTAGAAATAAAACAAATAATTTAAAGACAAAATAAACCTCAAACTCAAGAATGGTATGAATAATAGATAATAAAATGTAGTTTCTTACCCTCATGTTCAATATCATGTTCATTGCTTTCTGTTCCCAACAACACAGACT
Source organism: Saxidomus purpurata (assembly GCA_022818135.1). Classification (NCBI taxonomy): domain Eukaryota; kingdom Metazoa; phylum Mollusca; class Bivalvia; order Venerida; family Veneridae; genus Saxidomus; species Saxidomus purpurata. The sequence continues at coordinate 4,420 of JAFMSR010002332.1, forward strand.
GACAAACAACAAACTGTGATACAGCCGATGTACATGATTCTGATTCAACAGCTTCGTTTGAAGATGAACTTATATCTAATTTCGTGCAGTCCTCCCCGATTCGAGGATTATCCGACTTCCTGTAAATAGTTTGACAAACGGAGGAGAGAACTAACTATAGGCATGTTCATCGATTCGTTTCAACTATTACTTATAAAAAGTAATTCGTACGAGGAATGTTAAAAAAACGTGTGGCTTTTAGCTCGTGATACATTACATGTAGATTCTTCTACAGTAAATACAAAGGATCCGCAATTTAAGTAAGTAGGTAGAAATACATACTAATTTGCATAAAAAGATATATAGCATAGTTTTATTTGATGACATTTTTTTAAATTTGAAAACGAAAACGGTCGAAGTAAGCAAAAATATGCGAAAGGAGAACATGAGAATTAATAATAGGTACATTTACAAATCAGCATTGAATTCGTACCATGCATGATATGTGGATGGGTCGCCACTGTCCCACATGAACTTTGTCTTTCCTGTTGTATCTGTTCGTCGTCTGAAGCCTTTATTAGAATAAATATAAGCCATCAGTTGAGATTATTATAAAACAGAAGCTTCTCTTAGGATACATTTCATGGTAGAACCCATATCCTGCGGTAAGCCGGAAAAGTAAAAAATGCTAGCCTAACGGCTCGTGTAGTGTATATATATTCGGGAAATATATCCATATATACCACGTCAAGAAAACAAATAACATATAGTATTTCACTAAGACAGTATACGTACCAATATGTGCAAAATTGCCTACATCGCTATCGTAAAAATATGGATTGCCGTAGTGTAGTGCGTAGTATGCATTTCTGTGTTCTTTTAATAAAGATCGGACAAAGCTTAACTCAAGTTGTGACGGAAGGGAAACTATCTCCATATTACATTGCCTACACGTTATCTCAGCTATATCCCATGTATCTGCCATGTTTAGTACATGGTAGCATTTCCCAAATGTTTCTGAGCAAACTGCAACACAAAACATTTCATTATTCTTTTGTGCGTCTGATATAGCTGAGGTTAATATTTGGGCCATACATTAAAGATGATTGCTGGAGGTATTTTTGCCTTCGTTATCACTATGACCGCAAAAGCAACGCCTCAATTTTCTATTATAAGACAGGCGCAGATTGCTTAAAAGCTTACCGGACATCATTCAACAAGCCATTTGTATATTGGAATCTATTGTTTAACGACATTTACTATTTGACCCACAGCCTAATGTCGTTTATTGTAAATCAAATACAATTGCTTTTTAGAATATTGGCTGTTTAAATGCACGATTTTGAGATAAATGCCATGTTTTATACAGAAATTATTTCATCAAAGCAAAGTAACGAAACGTTCTTATATTTTCGTGAAAAGGCAAGGTTCTTCGAGCTGTCTGAAGATAACATATTTTAGAACGAATCATAAAATAGAATGGTTCAAAAATAAATTCCTGTAAAGTATTTCTGTAATTTTTTTAATTATACGTTGCCAAATTATTAAGCATTACACACTCTTTTATTCAAATATTAACATACAGTGTAGCGGTGCTGTCAAACAAAGCTTTCAACATATCTTCTCAAATTGACACGTACATATTTTACTTGTAATGCTAATTCTAGCCATTACTTCTACATTATATATATCTATCATATTATTAATTAGAATTTTCTTTCAACGAAAAATGTGAACGAACAGTTTTAACGGCTATAAATAGATTGATAATAAAGTCATAAAAAAAAATATAGATCTAGTGTAAAATGTTTATTGGAATTCAATGTAGTATTTGGATTAAACATACAGACGATAAGTTTTGGTTTCGTAGTGACGTCACGTTATAATTTCACCACGTGGCTATCATAAGTGCTATTTTCACGAGCGGTGCACTAGCGACGTTCACAAGTGAATAACATCCATACTAACAATGTTTCAGTTTTTATGTTAAAGCTCAGTCTACATTTGTTGAATTTGTTTAAATAACATGTCGAAAATCGCGGAAAACGTCATCAGAAAGCATAATTTTAATGACGTCATCGTCGTATGATTTCCAGCATTTATTACGATCGGTAAACATTTTGACGTTAATCCGGGTAGAAAATGAAATCATCAAGATATCATCTACCGATATTTCGAGAAATAACCGAAAAACATAAAAACATTGATATTCTAGAATGACCTTTATTTCACTATACTGTAACAGTTTTGCCAGGTATTTAACATATATAAAGACCAAAACAAGCATTTCAAACAATTATTTGACTACCTGTTTTCAACAATAGTGTAACACGTTTTTAGAACTGATTGATCTGATTGATCCCCGTTTACTCTAACAAAATTTCCGTTTTACATTAAAGAATACTGTATTGAGAGCAAAACAAACCTAGCAAATTCTACACATGAAGAGTAGTGTATCGGCTACTTTACCTTTCATATTTGATTCTTTAGAGTACTTAACACTTTGTAGTGGATCCAATCTTATTGTATAGCGAAGTCGAAACCCTTCCTTCCTTATAAAGTTTTTCGTAAGATCTTTGAATTTCTGAAAGAACACAGTCACATCCGGGGTCTTCGAGTGAATCACTTCTGGTGGAACATTTGTGTTGCAGTAAGTTATTTTCTCGGATGCATCAAAAACAACAAATTTTGAGCGCTGTTCTCCTTCATCTGTTTCATGAAGATAAGTAGACACAGTCAAGAAATTTAACACATTGCATTTTGTATACATGTACACATGTATAAAGTCTGTATCACTGAGCTTGTTTATCTGATCAGTACAATGCATATGTGCTGTAACAATATCGTACGTTAATATATAGGGAACAACCTGTTTTTAATTTACGATACTATACAGCACGTTTCTCCAAGGACGACGTCCAGTAAATGACGAAACGATGTGACGTAATGTCAGCAAGTGCATACATTTGCAATTGAAGTTCTTCAAGTTTTAATTATGTTCTGAAACGCGTACAATGAAGTTCGTGGTAATCGTTGATATAAAGTCGAAGATATAAATTTATTCCTATTTGTATCGTGCAATGAGATACAACCATCAGTTCGCATGGAATCATAATGATGAATATTTCAATTACTAACCTATTAAATACTGAGAAAAAATATGACTTTGTCACTAGCTTAAATGAAACTGTGCCAATGTGTCAGATGTATGGTTTTATTTCTATCTCAGAATAACAGAAATAATCAACAATTTATTCTTATTTGTTTTCAAGTTGTCTTCTGTGTTCTAAGTACCGTTACTAGCCATCACTAAATACGGCTATTTTGGAGGGCAATATTAAAGAATTATAGACAAATGTTGATGTCAATTTATAGTTTTGCGGACCTGTTCAAAGTGACATTGACCGAGGATGAAGTCCGAGGTCAATGTCGTTTTTTACAGGTCCGCAAAGCTATATATTGACCTCAACATTAGTCTAAGATTATTTTATCGTATATCTCATAAAAAGTGGTGACCTTTACACGAAAACATAACAGAAATAACGTCTTGAAATCCGTGCACGTCTACACATCATTTTCCAGGTCTACACACACTTTTGCGGACCCGGCATGTGAGCGCTTTCGGCCAATCAGAATTAAACATTCATGACAGGTATACGATATAATATGATATACAACGGCTTTATTCTCAAAATAACTAGTTTTCGATAGTATCATCTGGCAAGGAAATGACCTGTTAGTAAAATACTTTTGCAGTTACTACATGTAGTAACCTATACATGTAACTTGACCTTGAAGTGAACTTGTATGAACTAAATTCAAATCAGTCGGTCATCAGTACAAAAATGGCAGTGTAATAGCAAATATCTGATATAGAATTGTGCACAATTAGCCAGGCGAAGCATTTCGCATATTTACAAATCAGTACCAGGGTCAAGGTTTGTTTCATTGATTTCGTTTACTGGTGAGAGTAACATTTTAGGATAACAGTTACCCTAACCTAGCGAACGATAGCCGGAAATATTATTTAGTTCATATTTTAAAAATGTGTCATCAAATATTGTAAATAAGACATTAAGATATCATTCTATAATAAATAAACTTACATCGCGGACAAACAACGTAGAAATTTATAATACGTATTTGAACAGTATGATGTTCACCAGCTTGTATGTCCCACCATTCTGCTGTATTTTCAAAAGGATGATTCAGTAGAGACACTGACGTTAAAAACATTTCCGCTTTTCTACAGATACCAACTCTTTCGCCAATGATATCCGATGTGTTCGAGAGACAAGCAGGAATTTCTGAAAAATACAACACTGCAAAGTCATCATATGAAACTTCCTGTGTTACATGTAAGTATTACCTCCAAATCCGTTCTGTCTTAGCCATTAACTTTCTACATGTATATTGACTTTCAGAAACTTTTGTGTCGGTGTGGCAATTTGATTGAGTTTCAGATAAGGCAGAGCTACATTTTTGTAAACACCTAAGATTTGATAAATTTAGTGTACACGTTATGCAAGACTTACCACTCGTAAAGTGCCTTGTTCGTTTGAAAACATTTATTTATCGGAACATTTTTTTTGATTCACAGTAGTAAATATTACAAACACGTAAAAGTTGCAGCAGAAACAAGAAGTAACACATTTGTTGCTTCCAATGAATGTTGCTATATTTATATGTATCACACAAGAATTGGATTGCCTCATTGATTGGTTTCATAGTGAATCTTCTGTCATATATACCAACTCTGTTCATGTCACGAAATGTATACCAACATAAGTGAAATTTAAGCTAGGTTTCAATAAAATTCACAATTAAACTTCGTTATACAGATATACAGAAACTTTGAAAAGTGCACAACATTTAGACAGTATCTGAATAAGGAGCTGTTACTTTTGTTTGAGGACTTTGTAAGAATGTTAAAACATCTTAATGTCTTAGAACTTTGCTGGATATTATTTCAATAACTAGATACATGCTTAATAATTTTGCTAATTTTCCGAAGTTAACTTCAGAGTGCTTATATTAGGCCGATCTAACTGGTTATAACATTTGGCCGATACATAATGACTGTGAATAACATCAACATATTGGTGTTGATAGGGTAAACATGTTCGGTTAAGTCGGCAAATCAAGTAGACATCGCTCTTTCAGTGCAAAATTGCCCATAGAACGTCTTGTTAAAAGAGAAATGCGCACAGAAACTAATTCTTATTATTCACTAAAAAGCAAAGTCCTATGTAAACTGAAAAGAGATATAATAAATCACTTTTCAAACCTGAAGCTAAGATCCAGCATGACTAGAAATTAAATATAAAAAATGGCAATCGGATGTCCCTGATGATGCTTTACTTGTTTTTCAAAAAGACAAAACTACGTCTTTTATTTAATAATGAACACATACCATCCAATAACAATGTTAAAACATGTTGAAGACTGTTTCATTATGGGACGAATGACAAATAATATGTTGCAAAATATGAAATATTATTTGTAAATGAATAGACGTTGATGTGTTGAACAGCGACACTTTGCGGACAGAAGATCCACTTCAGTCTTCATTGCTATAAATCCATACATAAAACACATTAGTTTTTATCACATGTCGTTTATTAACATGAGACAATATCAAGTATACAATGTATTACTTTCTTCAGTTATGACCATCCGGAATCCTTTTCCTGTTATTTTCTTGCGTGCAGGACAGGAAGTGAAAGTCAAAACTAGACTGGATTCGTCGGTTTCAACAACAAAGACCCTTCCGTTGTAATTATGATTAATATCTTTTCCTTTATTTGCTGGCTCCAGCTCCTTGCTTACAAGTAGTTTGTCATGACACGGCTGCAAAAATGTTTTATAATTATACATGTATAAACATTTCGATCAGACATCATTCTTACATTTAAATTATATTAAAAAACACACTTTAATTATTTGTTTCATACAATAATTAAAAAAAAAGGAATAGTTATGTAGTTTCGATATAGTGCATATAAAAGGTACGTTTGCCTTAATTGTTTTTGGACCCATTGGTAATATGATAATGCAGTTTATTTATATTTTTAGTAAGGACAATGTCAGAAACATAGAACACATGAGGGCAATCGCTATTTTCAAAGTCAGGACAACTTCTTACTTTTAATTGTCCTCGCAGACCTTTATCTATACCTAGGGATAGGGTTATGTATTCCATTGCACATACCCTGCAAATGTAAAGTACATCTCTATGAGCAGCAGGATAGTTTGGTATAATACTGACATTAACCCGATTTTCATAATGAATTTTATGATAACCATCATATTCATATTATGAGATCTCCTGTATCTCAATAACATCTTGAACATTTAAGATCATTTTACCTCTCGGATAAGACTAAGGGATACGTTAGTGAACAGAATCCTGATATAGAGCTGCTCTGGAAATTGTACTATCCACATATATGTTTGTCCGATTCCATACGAAAATGGATATCCAATAGATGTTATTACTGCACTTCCTGTTACTTTCTCCACGTTTGACATGATAGACCCGTTAAAAGATTTGAGAGATGGAAATACATCTATGGGCTCTGTATAACAAAAGAAAAACATAATTTGATTAAATCAAAATTCCTTATAAACACTACTGTAGGATGTTCACATTTCACAAACTTGGTTCAGTTCTCGTTCGTATTTTTTCGTTTTGATTTCGCTTTCGTGCAAGACAGTGATTAAATGTGAATGATGATGTTATGATTCCGTTATGTATAAAACTTATAAAAATAAAAATCCGATGTCAAAACATTTGCAATCAGTCTGTAATGTTAATTGTATAATTGTAATATTATAAATGCATTTTGCATGTTTACATTGTAAGGCTGATAGGGGATGCTCCCCGACCCCTACCACGGGGAAAATAAACGGGGTTACCCTAAAGGGATCCCAAACTGGGAAAAAAAATCCTTATAAACATTTTACATGTACTGGATGTAAAAACGGTTATTTGCTTACGAGTTTCTTTCATTCACATTTTTTCAGCTTTTATCTTCACTTTTGCAATTAGTCAACAACAATTATTTTGCGTTATGTTCTGCATACGTCTCGATTTTATTTACAGAGTACAAATGTAAGAATCATTTATTGATTCGGAAAGAGCTTGTAATCTAGTTTTTAAACACATTATGATAAAATACTTTTAGTGTCACAGAAGCAGAAGAGCAGTAAGTTTTGATCAAATTTATTAAGCAAATTGTATTGAAAAATTATTACCGCTGGGACAAAGTTTTGCAGACCACGCTTCACTTCCTCTCTCAACAATTTGCCACATACCATACATGCTTGGCGGGTAATGGATGCAAGTTTCGTTGTATCTTGCTACACTGCAGTTTTGACTGAGAAGACACAGGCTTAAACAGTCTTCTATAGTGCTGCTTTCATTTATTATCCAGGCTTTTGCTTCAGTAGTTATCGTTGCTTCTGACATAAACATCTCCGACTCACTTGTGCAATTCAATGATGGTATTCCTGATAAAAGGACAAAATAACAAAGTAATGATGTTAGGTTCACATCCTACTATCCAACTTTCTTATTGTAAAATCAAACTAAGTCAAAATTAATGATACAAGCATATATCGGGCATAACCATTCTAATATGGATACGGGTTAGAACAAGCCCATTTGCAACATAAAATTTCATGACGATGGCCACGATATTCCATTCAATTTCTTATTTATCGGACTTCAGGTTGACTTCATGACTGGAATAGAAACACTTTGTGTCCTAATTGCGATTAGATTTACATGCATACTTTTCAGTTGTACATTGTATCTTATCAAAGAAAATTGAAATTTACATGTGTATGATAGCTTCAACAGACCATGATTTTGTCATTATAAAATGTATACTGTTACCCTATGGTGCCTCCAAATCCATTGACACATCATTTTGTCAATATATGTTATTTCCAAGGTCTTTGTTTACTGCTACCTTACACCGGTGACGGACATAAGTGAACTGAACCTTAGCATTTGTACTAGAAATTGGCTTAAAAATCAGATTTCAGAACATACTAAGCTTTAATGTGCTGTTGTGAATTACCGATAAACACTTTCCAAAATGAGCTTCCTATTGCTAAAACATATCACTTAAAACAAACAGTTGTAAAATTGCTGGTCAGTTTTAATTTTTACTAAGATATGCGTCTTTTAAAAGAAAACTGGCGGCCATTTTTCATTTAAAGTCAGTCCAATTTTCAAACCAATTGTTTTTAAGACCTTTAAAATATACTTTGGCAACAAAACTAGTTAGTAATCCTTTCTTTTGTTAACTTCTTCATAGAAAACGTGCATTTTATAGCAGGATATGGTAGCCGTATTGAAAATTGGCCACCATTTTAAATTTACATGTAGATAACGGTCTTCATCATCAAAGTAGTGTCAAAAGAGTATACATTTAAAATTTGATGCTTTTATCACAAAGTGCACGATTCTTTTTAACAAGCTGGCTGTTTTAAGATTTATTTTGGTAGAAGCAGGATATATCGACTTAATTAAGCTTTCTCCACGTCGACATCAACCATGTATATAACACAATCAGTTTATGTTGATAGCAGTATCTGGAGTAGACATGTTAATATAATATTCAAAACAATGCTTCGAACCGCGGAAATGTATCTTGTATTTTATTGCAATATATGTTGACTAATATCAATAAGATTTGATATTTTTACTGAATACATTAAATACCTGACAGTTTACAACCATGTAATTCAAATTTCAAGCAACTGCTGTCATTTCCAAGACCCTCTTGGAATTCCAATTTAATATATCGAGCTTTGATCGGGTTAAGCAATGTGAAGGTCTGTTCTTCATTTGCAGGTCGTTGAGTAGTCATTTCAAATTGCTGAAAAATATATGTTTTCCAAATTATTTTCAATGCATGTTTTCATAAGTATCTCATTTATATATAGGTCTGCCAATCTTTTATTAACAAAACCATTACAATCATTGACAATATGTCAAACTTCACAAAAGATGACAAGCTTTTTATGTTGCAATTTTAAACAATGAATATGAATCTATTGAAACTGTACATAAAGAAGGAGCAGTCCGCCCCAGTGGTCGGCGGTTGGAATCGCTGACATGAAATCACTGCAAGCATCATTGATTGGGGATCATTGCGTCAAGCCTTGCTACCAGAAAAAATAAAATAATACTTTCAGAGCAACAAACACCAATTCTATATGTACAACAATACAAATGCTATCTAGCATGTGAACTAGTTAATTACAGAAATGTACTGGATATTACTTACTTAACTTAGTAATGTGGAGAAAAGCAACAAAAGTCTTATTAGTTAAAATTTATTTTTAAAAAGATCTCCAAATTTTGTTATTTTACAACCAACGTTTCTTTAATAAGAATTTTTTTTATTCATAATCGCAAATCATTGGAATGTATATATCATATTTACAAAATGAATTGTACACTCATTCTTTTGATTGTTGGAATATTTTGCACACGAATATTGAAAAAATCTGAGTCATAGTGAGATTCCATTTCAATTTCGATTATATACAAAACAGTTTTCGTGTACTTCTAACGTCTGAGAGATATACAGAGGAGAGCAAATAAGCTTTATGTATAGTAATTATTTCATTGTAGACACATAAGGACCGGAAAAACTCATTTTTTGCATTTGATAAAAGCAGTAATTTCAAAGTCAGTTTTATTGTTTATGAACACTGGTGATTTGAAAAATACTTTACCATGTCTTTGTACATAGATAGTTTGTTAATATCTTTGCCATAATACAGAAAGAAAGAAATATTTTCTTCGTCAAAATCTATTCTTCTTTGACTACTGTTCGTGTACCAGATGCTAACACCTTCAACAATTGTAACTGCTACTAAATCAACCTAAAACGAAGTAGCGGATAGTGCAAGTCATTATCGGAGTGCATACTTTACTATCTGCTATTGTAACGTCATGCAAAGTAAGGGTTTATTTGATTGAAAAGATCGGTATGTAGTTTTAGTTTAAACATATCTTTTTTCAAAGCAATTGTTCATATTAATTATAGTACACTATACCAGATTTCATAGCAAAATGAAAAAAGGGTTAGGTCACAAGTTCTATCAACATTTATTACGACCTTCCCCTGATAGAAGAAAATTACACATGGTAGATGGTAAAAGACAATTTCTACGTATATTCGTATACATATGTAGTTATTTAATCATGTTCAGCCATTGTGTCATTTGTGTTACCGGATGGTCAAATACTCTTATAGACATACATTTACATAGCATATGTAACCATAAACTGAAAAAATAAACATTTAAGACTTAGTTGATATAAGCCTCTAGTCTTATTTGACTTTTAGTTATGACAGTTTTATAAATGGCATTTAAACTGCTAGCAACGCCTGAAACGGCAATCCTACAAACATACAGTTGGATTTAAAAAGCGAGGTATAACAACAAACCAAAATCCAAGGTTCTGTATCTGTAGGCTCTGTACACCAGCCAGCACTCGGTGGCCTGGCATCCGATGGTAAATAAGCTATTGAAGAAGCTGTCAACTGAAAATCTTGAATACTTCCATCTCCCATTCCAAGATCTTCAGTGCATACCTCAGCTGCGTTATAAAGCATTCTATACACTTTTTTCATTCAAAAGTACAAATATGCCAAGAAAGTATTTCGAATGCTTTTATTTCGATTTTTGTTTTCATTCATAGCTTCAATACCGCAAACGTTTATATCTAAAAGCAGATACATAAAAGAAACCAAGCAGAAGTTTATATTATACTAAAGAAAAAAAAAATCCCTACGATTTTTTTTTTTTTTTTTTTTTTGGTAAACGCTTTTTTCAAACATCAGGTTTAGTACATCTAGATCTTTATCACTTACGGAAATCTGAAACAAAGATTTGAATCGTTTGTTTCCTTTCACTCGTCGGAAAGTCGTATTCTCCCTCGAAGATAAGCGTAATGAAACGGGCGTGTACGTTCCTGGAAATATCAATTCACCTGAAGTCAATATTACATTCTAACACTAACTCCATTTCGTTTCATATAACGAAAGAAGGATTTGAGCGTGATATACAATACGGTATATCACTCGAATAACCGCAACTATGTTCAGCTTTTGAAAATTACCCCCTCGTATTTTAACATCAATAAAACGTTCACACAAATTTACATTGTCGGTCTTTGCGTTCGTACTGCAACATATGTTGACTATTCATTAAATGTCCACCAAAACTTAATATTTATTCTCTTAATTTGAAGCTGGAAGTATAGTTTTGGCATACTTTATATAAACGTGATACTGTCAATTACGCGGGACGTTGTTCGTGATTAATGTTGTATATGTGACGTAACCGACGTTTAAACCCGGCGCCGTAAGCGCTCAGCGTCTTGAAGTTAGACGGTATACAGATAAATGCAGATGATTTCATTGAACATAGCTGAGCTGGTATTGATACAATCTGCCGTTATATCACAGTACGTACATGAAAACCACGAACTAAAATTTAATATTAAAATGATTCTTTTTATTATAAACAAGTTATTGCAAGTAATGCCATAATTATAGAAATGGAGAGTAAAAGTTCTGTGAACGGCAAAAATGTTTTTGCGTTGTCGGGCGATCTGGAAAGTCACTCAGCTTAGCGTAATAAAATAATTCATCATTTTGTCCAAGTAAATGTGTTAAAATGGAAATAGAGTTTACTTTTGCGTGACATACCGGTTTGTTTATCACTGTTCGTCGTTTAGATGTTTCGTAATTAATCACTCAGGCCTTACACAGTAATAAACTAACCAGTGTATCACTCAAAAGTAAAATATATTTCCTAAATATATGTTCGCTATTAGATCAATGACACCAGGCTTTCGGAAATCATATTCAAATGTCACCTTACTGCTTATTTTGAGCAACGAAAACTTTACATTAATATGCGAAAGATTCAGGTTTCTATATCCAGCTGATAAAAAAGCATATTGAACACGTTCATATAAGGCGCAATTGAATACTTTTAAAATGATGTCATATACTATGTTTTAACGTCAAAATGCATTTCAGTTGATTTGGGTTGGGAAATTATGTGCTAAGCATTTTGTAATTACATCATATACATTTAATGGAACAAACAAAACTAGTCGACATAATTTCAGTCGTTTCAACGGATCGGATCGAATTAAAAAAAATAATCATAACCACGCGTGAGTTTGAAATATGATTTTTATGTTTCTTCTTGATTTGTTAGTTTTTTCTTTCCCTGCATTCTATTTTGCTGTTATTGTTGAAATATTTTAACTAAGTTTTAACTTTAGTTTTTAATTGTGTTCTGGACAAACATAATATAAATTTATAAAAGGGACTACAAAAAAAGGTAAATTTGAGTAATTGTTCTTAGATACTGAATTTCCTGTCCGTGTTATCTATCAATGTTTTATATCAACACTGTCCACTGAATAGAGTTTCAGTTATTTTCCTGACAAACATGATACTGATAATAAGAGAGATTCATAGCTAAATGGATAAAAAAGAGGACTTTACCATTTGGTAATATGGCATTTTTGGAGGACGTAGCTACATATGGAAAGACAAAGCGATGACTATATGATTCATATTTTAAGAAAATGAAAATAATTAAAGATTTTGATAATTATATGAATGAATGCTATAATATTCACTTCTAAAACCATGAATGAAAATGCATATGCCCGAGCATATTTAATATCTCGAAGGATGGAATCCTAAAGTGTTAAATTAAAGTCTTAACCCAGTTGTGTTATTTGAACAAATGTGGTAGAGAACCAAAGGAAATTGCTAAAAATCAAACACCTAAGATCTCAGACGTGTGGATATGGAAGATTTTTCCTAAACTTAAAACAAGTGTCCTCTTAGGCGGAGACTATACGACCCATACGGTATAATTTGAAAATTTTAGAATAGTACAACCAGACAATGGTACGCAGCAAAGTTCTTAGACATGAGTCTTGCATTTCGAAAAACAATCTACCATTTGCCTTCTATAGCATCTAGAGTTCTGCATAAAATAGAAGCATTCAATAGATAACCTTGAAAGGAACATCTATGGTGGTTTCAAAAACTGCCATCAAGTAATTTCATCCAGGTCATATTGGTTAAAACATTTCCAAAGTTTAATAGTCATTAATACATCTCCCAAGTTAGTTTAAATATAATACAAATATTTAATATTAGGCAGATTAACATAGAAATATTTAAGCAATTGATGGTAGAGTGAAATGCAGAGGTCAAACTTTGTTTTATGGAAATATATTCAGTAAAAGAAAATCTTTTAAGTCTCTTTTGTACAACATACACGTGGAGTAAAAACTGTAAGAGTAAATTTCCATCTACACATTTCCTATGTTTTATGTTCATATATATTTTACTTTGAAAAATGATTTTATAACAGTGAATCTAAGACATGTTGTCTCTGTGTATTGTCATGTATACGATTTCATGGAAACGTTCAATTCATAAGTAATGTCAGATAAAGCAGAGAACGAATTTAATCATAAATATCTTTTAGTTTCCAATGATGCCATTCACTGAGATTGACTAGAAAAAGATGATATATAACTACCATTATAGAAAAACTGAAAAAAAGATAAAACTTGCATACATGAAAATATAAAATTTCCCGGAAATTTATGTCCATATGTACCTTTAATCTTTGCGCTGCGTGTTAACATATTACATTTTGAATACTGTTTTAGTTTCTTATTGTTTTTATTTTGTGGTATTCTAACAAGATGCAATGTGAAATGAAATAAGGGACATTTAAGAATTTAAGATCTGATACCAATATGTTTTGGTAAAAACGGACATACCCTATGTGAAAGGCAATCAATGTTGAAGGTATATAAGTGACATTAGTCTCACATGTGCCCGCTTCAAGATACTGAAAACTCCATCTCACGTTATCAAAGAAGCAATAAATGTACTTGCTGCGTTCGATCCATGTCTGCAAATATATTTTTCGTTCAATTAATACATTATGTCTCTAATTGCTGTTTACTGATTTTTTTTTCCACACAACAATTAAATATTTTACATTTAATGATTAGAGCAACAAAAGCAACACACTCTTACTTCTAAAAACTTAAACGTGTGTCAAAAGGGTAAGGCGAAATTTAGACTGTTAACAAAGTTAGAACAGTATAGGGAGAGGACGACTGGATAATGCTACATACCAAGTACAATGTATCTAGGTCCTTGATCATGTAAAATATGTTAATTTCAGACATTTCGAAGAATCTGTTTTTAACGAAGTTCTGATAGCGTGCGGCTTTAAACAAAATTGTGGCTACTCAAAGAGTATCATAAGTGTGATATATATACATGTATGTATCTGTTGACACCTAATAAAAGCTTTATTGAAACGCAAAGTTTAAATGTCATTTGCATAATGTATACATTCACGACCAAATCAATATGTTGCTATATTTAATAACGTTTTATATAATGTCACGATGTTAGTACTATACGTGTATTGTTAAAATTTATTAATGCAAAAACACTGACCTTTTCCTCTTGATTGTCGAAATTTATGAGAACATCTATCACAGATATTGTGCGCTGCAAATCAAGCTGGTACCAAAAATACTCTTTCTTTTCTAAATAAAGCTCTGAAAATGAAAGAAGTCACTTAATATCTAGTTTTATATTACATGTAAGTTTCTATGCAATAATCAAATTCTTTTGATAGCTTTAGAGTTTTGTATACTTATATGCTTCATGAGTGACTTGATGTTCCTTTAATTTCGTAAATGCAGAACACTTTTATATGAAGTATGTTGTGCATTATTACCATGTTTTTTCATCAATTAGGACTCAAAGTACATACACTGAAAGATAATAGGCATTTCATGCAATATAACACACTCATGCCGTTATAAACTAGGGTGCCAATCTGTCATAAAATACGCCTGTCAGTGGACAACTCTAAATTTCTCAAACTTTGCAAATTAAAGGGCAATCACTCCGAAATGACACAGGCGATTAGACGGACTGTCGACGGGCGTATAAAGATATACTGACAATAAAATGGTAAAGGTTTTATTTAAGCTGCGTTATTTCTACTAATTGTGACAAAATTAAGGCTTAGGTTGTGCAATAGTACAAAATAGTTTTTATATGTGTTTACTAATGATTTGAGTATGACGGGCGACGCTGGAACAGGGACATTCGGACAAAATACTTTGAAATAAACTTTGTTCATATATTGCACAAACAATACTTCAATATCAATTTGCGAAATGTCCAGTATACTAAACAATTACATTTTTCTGAGAAGGTATACATAAGGCGTCATTGTTTACTCTAAAATTGACGTCTCATACCATAATTTGACGTCAACATTAGCTTCTATTTACAAGAGCAGTATATTATTAAGATATTTTTCTAATAGCAGCAATCGTACTTCGTGGCCAAATTATATAATCTTTAAATATATACCATTTCTGGTGTATATGTTACGTCATCTTTTCATAACATGCTTTTTTCATAAAATATCGTCTATCAAAAATAATTATTTGGATTCACTGTTACAAATGTACATGATACTGTTGTACTAGAATTTTGTTTGTCTGGAGAAAAATATATTTAGTGGCTATTAGTTTTTAACATTGGTTTTGTATTTAAAGACTGATACAGAATTATCAATTTATGATTTTTATATCGCAATCACACTGTCGAGTAACGTATTAAATGTCCGAAGCCCCTTTTCCCATGATGCCGGTTTAACGAGATTTGTAAATTTTATCTAACTGATGTCTATCAACAAATAGCATATTCAAATCTCTGATTGGGCCTCATTATTCTTGGTCATACATTGGGGACGTTTCTAACTGTAAATGCCGACGAACTGCACATTTTGTTGTCTCGTAACTGTTCCTCAATTGAAAATCTCTTCACGGATGACAAACTTACAGCCGGGTAACAATGTGTGCATATAACAGGATTCTATTACGTTTAAACTGTAAGTGCGTCCTTGACCTTTGATGTAGGATCGTAGGTGTTGTACGCAACATATTGTCCAGATGTGCTAAACATATTTAAACTCATTCAATGAATAACAGAGCAACAGTCCGGACACGAAGTGTACTGTGTATATATGCAGGATTCAATTGACCAGACGCCAGGTGTCAATCAAGTGACTTCATTACCTATCAAAATTCGACTTTACCTACGACAAATAAATGCACGTGGAAAAGGTTTGAATGGATTCTTTTGTTATAAATAATCCGACATCAACAAAGGGGTGGGTTTATAGCACCATTGGCGTCATGTCAATTACCTTTAAACTCTTAGTGTGACACAGACCTTTGAGGGTCTTTGCACGTAACACGTCATCTTTATCTGCTGAAAATTTGAGCCATATTATTTGAAAGTCCCTACATGCATGACAATGTTACAACCCGGACACGAACAAATGGAATACCGGACACATGGACGGATGGACAGAAAGTTAGACAGACTGACAGACAAACGGACAGTGCGATTTTAATATTCTCACCTTTGCATAAACATTAAATCATATAAATATTCGTATTTCAATAACAATGCATGCACATCGGAAAAAACTTACAGAAAACAGTAACACTAACCCTAAACACTAGTTTCCCAACATATTAATAAAACTATAGTTGATCTATATAACTTAATCATACCTGACTTCCGGAGACTACCCTCAATTATGAAGAAATTCATTACATTGTCTGTAAAAAACAATTACATGTATATAATCATTAACGTCAATAATTATTTAAGTACAATTATTAGACAAAGCTGATCCGTATTGACTAGCTTTTATCTTACATTTTATAATTTCAAAAAGCAATTAGGGAGGCGCCGTGGTGTAGAATTAAAGTGTGGGACACCTAACCCGGGGATGGTGGTTACGATTCTCAGTAGCGGCTTGGGACCGCAACCTCCACAGTCCTTTTTTCCGCGAGAGTACAGCTCAGAACTCCAGAAAGAAGCCACAAAGAGTACCTGCACTTGTAGGGTTGAAGCGTGGGGCAGGTAACCCGGGGGTCGTAGCAAAGAATCCTATTGGCGGCATTAGACCGCATTATCACAATGCGTGAACAGTTCAGAACTCGAGGAAGCAGGCATCAATATTTGTTAATATGAATTGCCAGAACTTGTTTTACAATTGACATAAAACAAATAATTTTAAACTACAGATACATCAACCCATGTGTGCCGGGAGATATTTGTAACTAAACATAATAAATGTAACAATAGAGCTATCACTGAAGATGATGAATACCTCCATATACCGCCATGACACTGTTAATATACCCATTGCTAGCCGCTTCAACATGCTTGCACACGCTGAAGAGACAAGAAAACCGCATATGGGCGATGCATGCCGATGGTCGATGTTGCTTATCGGATATAGTTTGCACATGTATGATGTTTAAGAAATTCTAGAAACAAATTATACCAGCATAGCATGCCATCGATATGCACAATTATTAAGGTTTGTATTTATCACTCAGGTGAAATTTGATTGATTTTCAGACGGTGTTTGCTGAGAAATAACATGCGTAATCTAAACTCAGTCTAAATGTAAGCTATACGTATCAATAATTCAAAACGGCAATAACTCTATGAAATCTATACAGATGTAACAAGTTGACAACTAAGCTCCGGGCTAATAATTCATGTGAATTTTACTTGTATTCTAGTCCGTTGTAAATTGAAAAATAACGCGAACGAATGTCAAGTTTACGGACTTAATAATGAATACTGGAGAACAATGTGCAGCATGACAGAGGCTGGAACCTGTGACCCTTCGCTTACAGGGCAATTGCTATACCGACTATCCTGCCGTCTTCACACATCTCCATTATTCATAATTTAATATGTAACCGCGACACTCAGACACACACACACACATCTCTCTATACATTATCCAGATAAAAGTGCGTCATCAGCAGATGTGCGAAATGATAGGAGGCACATTTTGCGTTGAAACTAGGTCTCGCTTCGGTTACGTAAACGCAACTTTTCCCATACAAATAATAAGAGAAGGTAAATGTCGTAAATAATGCGCCACTGATCGATGCGGTACGGAAACTGGTTTTTCCCATTATCAGTATGGCTGCATGTATATGTTTACAAAATCTATCAAAGAAAATAAATGAATCCTGTATTAGCGGATCGTTTTCAAACTGGAAAGTTAGTGGAAATATTTATCAAAATAATTTCTACGAACGTCTGTTGTGTTATATTTGGATGACACAAGGTGACATTGTTTAAACGCTTGTTATATGGGAAGGATTCAGTGTCAGAAATGTTTGAGATTTATTCGAATCGGCGAAAAATGTAAAAACAATTCGGAAACTATCAGTCGCTGTTTCAAAATGATTTGCATTTAGGCCTTGAGGTAGACTTTTACGGAAACTATATATACTTAGGCTATATATGCAATAGGATTTAATAAAATTAATATGCATCATTCTAGATGAAGTAATTAAGGCTAACACTGGGTCGATGTGTAAACGGTGTTGTTAACCTTCTTATTGATATATAGTCACTAGGCTATTTTAAACTTAAATGCACTGTTTGGGTCCCAGCTACGCCATACCACCTGTGGTAAACATAAGTTTAAACTTATTTTAATTCCAACCAATTTTTCATATCAATTATAGTACAATATACTACATTTTATAGCAAATGGAAAACAGTGTAAGGTCGCAAGTTCAATAGTCATAACCTTCCCCTGATAGAAGAAAATTACACATGGTAGATGGTTACAGACAATTTTAACTTACTACTGTACTATATTTATTGAATTGTTTTTCAAATTGTTCTTTGGAACACATGTCGTCTACTGAATCTATCTCTCTATCTCTCTATCTCTCTATCTATCTATCTATCTATCTATCTATCTATCTATCTACCATTTAGTCGAACCCATGCTGGGGACCTAGACTTGACGCGCGTCAACTGACAAGAATGTTAAAAAGAACTGGAATATAAAGAATAAGCAATGAAGTACGGTTAGTTAAAACAGGTTAAAACAAAGTAGGTTTATTTATGGAGATATATGTGCAATATGACTAATTGCCTGACTAAACTCTGGGTCAGAAATGACAATATCCGGGGGTAAGGCATTCCAGTGGACAATGGTTCTATGGGTAAAGGAGTATTAGAGATAATCAGTTCTTGATTGAATCTAATGGAATGCTCGTGAATGGGATGTTCTTGAAGTATCTTATATTCGGGATAAGATAATTTGGGCATGGAATGGCAACGTGGTCATGAAGAATGTGGTGGAACATTACCATGTGTTGGTCAATGCGCCGAAGGTCAAGACGCCTCCACTGTAGAGAAGTCAACATATATGTGACACTTGATATGCGGCCATAGTCAGGTTTGGTCCAACGAGCTGCCCTGCGCTGTATGGACTCAAGTTGGTAAATTAGGGTTCTTTAATAAGGTGACCAGACAGCGGAGCTGTATTCAGGCTGAGGCCATACGAGTGTCTTATATGCAGTTGACTTTAACCCTTTTAGGTGAACTTTAATGTTACGTGTAAGAAAACCAGTGTTGTTTGATAAGCTTTTTCAATGATGTTTTGTATGTGTTTGTTCCATGATAAGTCATTTGTTATGGTTATGTCCAGGTTTGTAGCAGAAGAATCTGTTTCTAAGGTATTGTTGTGCAGGATGTATTGTGTATCTATGCCTTATATTCGTTTGGTGATCTGAATAACCTGGCATTTGATTGATTGAAATTCATGTCCCATTTGGATTTCTAAAGTTCCAGTTGGTGTAAATCTTGTTGTAGCAGATTTGAATGAGAAGAGACAGACAGTGACAGATAGAGAGTTGTGTCATCTGCAAAGAGACGGCCTTTCGAACATTTAACATAGTCAAGTAGATCGTTGATATAGATAAGGAACAGAAGCGGCCCAATGACCGAACACTGGGGAACACCGGAGGAGACTGGTATGGTACTATATGTTGAGCCATTTACCACTACAGACAGAATGTGGCTTATTGTCTAGGAGACCTTTGATCCAGTTGAGAGGTTAACCCCTTATGCCATAGTTATGCAACTTATTCAGCAGTTGTTCATGGCTGACCATATCGAAAGCTTTTGAGAAGTATTAAGTCAACTGGACTTCTTTGGTTTACAGAATGCAGAATATCATCTACATGTAGCAGCATAAGGAGTTGAGTTTGGCATGACTGTTTTCTCGGAAACCATGTTGCAATTCAAAGAACAGACATAGACCTAGTAAAATGTTTTGTGATTCTTGATGAAACAAAAATTATGTTCCAGGGTTTTACACAGAATGCAGGTAGGCGAGAGTGGGCAGTAGTTTGCAGTATCTGACCCGGTGCCTTTCTTATAAATGGGGGTTAAATGTGCCATTTTCCATATTTCAGGAAGGTGACTTGTCTGCAGGGATTTTTGAATAATTCAAGTAGGATTTGAGAAATTTCATTACATGTGTTTTTAAGTATAAGTGGCTTTATTTGGTCCGGTCCTGCAGAATTAATGAGGGTTAAGGATTTTGAAAAGTTTCTCACTACTATTCACAGAAATATCAATATCAGGTATCGGGTTATGAATGCTGAACCAGGAATCTCCACCTGCATCTG
>JAFMSR010002333.1:0-25008 GCA_022818135.1 Saxidomus purpurata
TCGACGCTTTAATTATGCAGGCCCTTCATTGCCTTTTCTATGGGCTGGGACGGTTTGCCTTCTCGACCAACCCTTGGGTGTTCAAATTATCTCCACCCGTATCTTTCTTGAGCAATTCCTTGTATCCAATTTCTTGAAATGGCCCCAACTTCTGCAGAAGAAGCATTTAGTGCCTGCGTTTTGTTTGCGACTTCGTCTTATGCTTTTTTATCAATACATCGCAGGCAAAATGTTGCAATAGTTTCTTGCATTCTATGACTTTATAGACACTCGCAAAATGCACTGGTGGACAACGTCAGTACTCTATCAGAAGCCGCGTCTTATAAGGATTCATCTTTAGTTGTCTTGCCTGCTAGAACTATATGCATGAGGTTTCGGTTAGATCTTGGTTACCGAATCTATTTTCCAGATGCTACATTATCTGTTTAAAGGAATTGTTATTACCCGATTTCGATGTGATTGTAGAGAAGTCAAAAGCTTTCCTTAGAAGGCTACAGGTAAGGAAGTCTCGACATTCACTATCTGCCCAGTCCATTACTGTTCTGTAGCTTCGAAAACGGTTGTTTAAAATACAAAAAATGGCTGTTGTTTTTTAATCATAATCATAATGGTGTATATGCCGAGATGCTTGTTTTTGTAGTTGTTATTGTAACTGTTGATGATACAAGATTAATAACTGATGTGCCAGGTGTAGTTCCTAAAGCAAGATTTGTTAGACCCAGTGTTCTTGGCTGTCTTGAACTCGACGTCCCTGCTATAGATGCTACAACTGGCACTGAGTGTATTCCTGTAGTGGTAGTACTCATCACAATTGTAGAACTGGATGTTACTAGTTGTACCGGCAGCAGCTGATGGTGATGTAGTGGTGACAACTGTTTTCATTGACGAACCTTTTTCTAGGATTTGGATGTGAAAATCAATGACACCCAGCATGTGTTTTGTTACATGTCCTGGTAATATCATATAAATATATTCTTTTTGTACTTCTGTTTGAACTTGATCAGGTCAGCGCGTATAGGTCTTATCTTCGGTATGGTCTGCAAATATCCTATAATATGATTCTTTAAGTGTCCATAAAACCTGTAACATTTTGAATGCTTAGGAACTGGACCAGGCCGAGCCATTTGTACCTGTATCATATTTTAATACTCGTTAGTCTTGAAATTCTCCTTGCTAAACATTATCTTATGGAAATAGGAACTTACCAAAAGTAGGTGTTTCTTGTTGCCTTCGCACAACTGGCTATCAGAGCATTCGATCCGGGCACTAAGCATTCCCGCCAAGCTGCCGTACTTCCGGGGTAGGTGACACAATACTGAATTATTTACCATCACAACACTCCCCTAACTTTATAAATGAAGGCGTCAGACTAGAAATGGAGTCGAGATGTGACCAAATAAATATAAGTACAGCACTAGCATAGATTTATGAAAATGTGAAGAGTTAGAAACTCAACACGTTTACCTTTTGTGATTACAAATCACTTGGGATAATAAGAAGCCAACTGATTGAACCAACGGGGATCAGTACATCTCCATGAGCGAAAAGCGCGTTGGAACTCCGATGACCACTGTTACTGTGGATTCATTGATTTAAGTAAGTTTAAGGTACATGAGAATCTTACTATATACCTGGATAGAACCCTTTCAGTCTCAATGGTCAAAGGTATGCTTCGGGTTGGCTTTTTGATATCTGGACTGGATTTGTTATCTTATGAAATTCAAATCAGACGAACTACATATCCATTATAACACTCCTGGTCCATTATAAATGGATTAGTTTTCCAGTATTTAATTTATTATCCATAAGAAATGGTCCGGGTATCCTAAATAGAACACTTAGGCAGCATCTTTCTCAAAGTAGGCAATTTTTATTAAGTATTTCTTGAAATCCTACTCATCACACTGGAAGTTACTATATTCTACTGGAACTATGCCGACTGTAACCTCTAGTACTTTTTCAAGACTGATCTGGTGGTGTTCAGCTACAATCTTGGCTATTCTGTAGATCTGGCTTGGGTACTTCTGGGTGCTTTGGGGCTCGTTTTGGGGGGGGCGCTTTTTTTTTTGGGGCCTTCCCCTGTTTTTTTTTTTTTTTTGGTGACGACACTCTGGATCCCTGAAATTTAAAATCGTGCGCATCCGACTCCATGAGCAGGCGAGATTCGTCAATGTCTCGAAGCGCTGCAACTTGGTCAGATGAAAATTTATCAATCATCTTAGTAAATCTAAAGACGGTTCTTGAATAGTGTGATTGGGCTTTACATACTTGTTTAGGAAGTGTAGAAGCAATAAAAAGACTTTTGTGCCACAATCTCTTCTCATTCTACGGCAGTGGATAACCAATACGTGTCTGTCTTGCAAATGGGACAGAATCTCTTCCAGTAGGTTCCCCTGGAAGGCCCAACACCTCTATGGTTCACTGTGGTCTAGGCCAATTTCACCAAATGCTATTACCTTGGGACTACGCATGAGTCCGTCAAGTGCTTGAAAACTTTGCTGCATTAACTTTTGATTGAGCCGTATGGCAATGGTCATATCTTCGGGTAGATCTTGAAGACTCTCTTCCGAAAGGTATGTTCTGGGATCACAGTTGTCAGCAACAGTACCAACATGATTGACCTTATTGTCAGTTTCTACTGGTACATGTACCGGCTTGCAGGTCTAGCTCTCGCAGCGTTCTGTCCAGGTGAAGATGACATTTCGGTAGATTTATCCAGGCTCTACGAGTTCTTCTGGCTCCTCTTTTTCAGCTTTCATATCCTCTGGAACCGGGATTGTTTAACAAATATTACCGTCCATCATCATCTTGGCTGGCAGCAAGAAGTACGATCGCTTTCCAGTGAAGAAGTACACCTGGTGAGTTGGCGGGTTCTAAAGTATATTGGTCTGGAACAGAGACTTTCAAGAATCTGCATATATCTCGTATTGCCTGTTCCTGTTTACGCAAAATGGTTGAGTCACCCATTTAACGTTTAAGTTCCTTTTGGATTCTCATGAAGTTGACAAGCTCATCTAAGGTTGCTGGTCCAACCAAAAGCCATCTGGCTGCCTGATTCAAAGCATTCCTCCTTCTCCGTAGCACACGCTCTTCGTGAAGTCTTTAATCGAAGATTCCTGGGACATGGTGCTTGAAAGCACGAACCATCATGTATTTGGCTGGTCCTGTACAAATGTGGTACCTAGCATTGTGCAGTTTCACGTTTGTCCAGTTTCTTCTAAAATATTTTCCTCTTCCCTCTTGCTCCTTTAAGCTGACGTCAAATATCATCTGTTTCTGTTTCTTCAGGACAGTGGCTGAAATGGTCAGTGCCTGTAGACTTGGTGATGAAAGACTTGTTCCTGTAGTGTGTGGCGATTCTACAGTTGTTCCCCGTCCAATAGTGACACGACGCACCACGCTTCAGATGATGTCTGCTTAGCTACGGGGTTGGGAGATGTTTTGTTCCCGCAATCGCTGACGTAAAATATCATCTGCGCTAGAGCTTAACATCTGGTTGCCTTTAGATTGAGACCTGTCAGAGTGCTTTTTGTTCCCGTTTGCTCAATAACTTTACACCTGCTGGTCTTTAGTTCGACACTATTTAGGTTTGACTGAAGCTAGAAGCCCTGTCTCACTGGCGGGTTTTGTAACAGTTCCGACACTTTGGTGAGTGTTTCTTCATATCGTGTTTTCTGTTGTTGCAGATGACTCTATAGAATGTCAATTTCAAGAGATAGTAGGTCTTTGCTGGACGTTCTTGTCAGTGCTGCTGGAAGTTGTTTCCGCTTTGAATGGCTCTATAGAATATGCTCAATTGGAGAAACTTCCTAGGGCTCTTTGTCTTTTTGTCTGACTTGGTAATGTATCTACCTCCGTTGGCTTGGAAGTAGATTCCTGAGGTAATTCTAAATGTTTATCCTCATCTACCGAGTCCAACACTTCGTTTACAGTTTCCTCCTCAGATACTTTTTCCAGAAGCTTTTTCGTGTTCTTTATGGTTTTGAACCGGTAATTTTTCCTGTCCCTCTCTGGATCGTTCTCATTTGGAACTGTCTTTTAAAGAAGTTTGAACTTCCAAACTTTCTTGCTTATCTAGTCTATATCAGCTTTATGGATAATTTCCATGGTCTTAGCAGTATATCTCTTTAACAAACAAATGCAGGCTTTCTTGTTACGTAGAGCGTGTTTCTTGCCTCCACCACGTGGACTATCTGAAGTATGATTTCAAGAAGCTGCTCGGA
This sequence comes from Saxidomus purpurata, assembly GCA_022818135.1. NCBI lineage: Eukaryota > Metazoa > Mollusca > Bivalvia > Venerida > Veneridae > Saxidomus > Saxidomus purpurata. The sequence goes on from JAFMSR010002333.1 coordinate 4,224, forward strand.
CTTTTCTTCTCCGCCTATGTATTGTGGAAATAAAGATAATCGTTTCGGAAAAAAAACTTGCTGGATTGTTAACATGACCCTTATTAATGTAAATTATTAGAATAACTAATAATACGCTCACCCTTAATACAGTATCTTGTCTCTGTCCTTGCACTTTGTACACTTGTACCTGTCAATTTCAAGAGCATTCGGGCAGTGATGTTGATACATGACCCATGATACTAATCGTCACTGCATTCAAACTGGATCATGAATCTCCCGTTCCAAGGCTTCTTGCATATGCAGTATTTTTCATTATTCTCGTCTTGTATGATTTTGTATATTGGGCTGGAGACTCCTTCTGTCTTGTGATCCAATCTGGCACGGTTCTGTCTTAACAAAGCATTAACCTGTCGTTGTTGGTTACGAAGACTGCATGGTATAGTTTCACGCGATACAAATATGATGAAGGCTTTTTCACAATAATGATTGGGAATTTACTCTGTAGTAAATCGTGCTTTGTGGTCTTCGATCGTGCTTTGTGGTCTTCGACCGTGCTTTGTGGTCTTCGGCTACCGTGCTTTGTGGTCTTCAAATCGTGCTTTGTGGTCATTGGACCGTGATTTGTGGTCTTCAGGCAAATTGAGTTATAGGTTTTTTTAGGGGTTAAGGGTTTCCTTCCCTGACGGTCTTGAATTGTATTAGGGGTGTCCAGGGGCGTATCTTGGATACATTTATGGGTGATTTTTTTTTATTTTCAACAAACCCTGACATAGAACGAGTTATCCATGAAAGTTGTAAAACTTTTCACCCACATAGGAGCCCCTAGAAAAAAGGGATTTTAAGGGATTAAAAGAGTATATATCCCTGAAATTTCCTTAGTTACACCTTTTGTCTCAATTATACCAACAGGGTTAACTTGGGACAAAAGTTATCGAACTTTAAATTTTACCCTGAATTTCTTTTGGAACATTTCAACCATGAGTTTATTGTCAAAGCTAAATTTAAAGTTATTGCATGGGTTTATTTGTTGATATATAGGGCGCAAAGGACACAAGTGGACATTCCTTATTTCTGTTCGTTTAGATTAGACAAGACTCCTTCTAAGGTGTATTGAGTCATTAATGTACATTAACTAAAGCACAAGAGATTCAATGTATATTATGGGGTTAGTTGCTATCCCCTGTGTGAGCCCTGCAAATTGGAAATTGATATATAGCATGTGAAATGTACCTAGTTGAAGATAAAGCTAAAGTCTTAACCTTTGAAAGAACCATTAAAGACCCCCCGGGGGGGGGGGGGGGCGCCCCCCCCCCAGCAAAAAAGCCCCCGGGGCCCCCCCCCCCCCCCCCCCCTTTTTTTTTTTTCTACAAAAAAAAAAAAAAAACCCCCCCCCCCCCCCCCCCCTTTTTTTTTTTTTTTTTAAAAAAAAAAAAAAAAAAAAAAAAAAAAAATAAAAAAAAATAAAACAAAACAAAAAAAAAAAAAAAAAAAAAATAGAGACCATGCTTAAGTAAAGTGGTTATATAATCGTGGTAAACATACGTTACGTTAGCTTTACACGTGCATTTCGTGCATTGTGTGTGAGTATTGCGCGTCTATAATAAGTCGATACCTTAACTATGATTAAAGATCCGGCAAAGCTGTTTATCACTGATATAGGTTGCTTAATGCGTTCTCTCAAAAATAAGATACTAGCAATTGAACTATAGAGAAGACCACAAGGTACGATTTTTCCCAACAGCAACTTTGTCTTTTTGCCTTTGTCTTTTTACCTTTAGTGTTGCATTCATACTCATGCAAGCTTAATTTTCTGAAAGACAACAACAATTGCGTCAATATATTTCGGCACTGTAACCTTAAATTCTGTAATTTTAAAGAAAATAAAGATTGAAATTATAAGTCCTTTCAAAACCTAAACCAGATATCTGTTAAATCACATTTAGCTATTAATTTTCATTATATTTGAGGAAGTTGTGTGAAACACAGTTACTGTTCCCCAAAAATACTAATTGCTGGAGATGTTTAACCTTATAAAAGACTTTGTGCACAAAACTAATAGAAAAAATGAAAGAAGACCACAAGGTACGATTTTCCCAACAAAATATTTGTTTTTCATTTTTACCTTTAATACTGGTGGCATATCTTTCTAATCATATTTAGTTGAAAGAATACCAACAAAACTAAAATTAGCTAAATATTTACTTATGGTCTTAATTGGTAGAAATGTTTTAGGACTTTAAAATTTCAGGCACTTGCAAACCCTAATCCTAGTTTTGTGAAATACTAATTATCAAAGGATAAAGACTTTATTCCGAAAAAAGTACAAGCATATGATATTTGTATTCTCGAAAAACATACCATAAATCGTTTTAAGCATATAAAACCCCTGCTTAAACAGAATAAATCGAAAAAATCTCCAGAAGGTACGAAATTCCCAACAAAAAATTATATCTTCATTTATTCTAAAAATACTACAATACTTTATTTTTAAACTCAATCTTCTTATAGAATACAATATAAACTACATAATGTTTAAATGGCGACCTTCTGTTTCTCTTATTTTAAAAGTTATAATTCTTTAAAAATCAAGACCATTCATACCCTAACCCTAGTTTAAAAAAATCTTGATTAATTTCTGAAATTCAAATTTTGCGTAATATTGTCTAATATATGATACTTTAATTGTAACAATGAGCATTTATATATGATTTACTCTTGCTAAAAGTCAATTTTTAAACAATTATCCGAAAAAAAAGAACGACTAGAAGATACGAATTCCCAACATAAACTTTATTTCTTCTTTTTAGCCTTAACTATGTAATTTGTATGTTTTTATATCAAGTTTTCTGAAAATGGCACGAAATGTATCCAGGATTTGTTCCAGTCATTGCTGTCAAGACGTTTGCAATAAAAGATATAGGCCGGAGAAATTTTCATCACTCTAACTCTAACCCTAACCCTAGATTATTATTTCCATCTAAGTACAATAAAACCCCCCCCCCAAAAAAACCCCCACCCACAAACACCCCACCCACAAAACAAAAAAAAACACAAAACAAACACACAAAAAAACAACTCAGAAATTTCAAAGTGTAATTACTTTTATTTATATAAAAAGAAGATATTTTAACAATTTCCAACAATATGATAAGCATTCAGTTTCAAGAAATTTGCCAAAAACCAAAAGATACGTTTTCCCAACAAACCCTGAATACCACCAAGCACGAGTTTTGGACCCTTCAGGGTTTGGGTCGTAGATCCCTTGGCAATATTTCGATTACATTTCTGAGTCATTGGGACAAATAGGGTACCATTGCACCACTTAGAAACTTCAATTCCAAAAAAAAAAAAATCCCCTTTGACCCCTAAATATTAAGGGCTGACCCTTAAAATTGTTCCATGTCGAAAAGGGGCCCAAACCCTGATAGTGGTGTGAATTTTAGCTCAATGACACTAGAAATTGAAAAATTATTGAACTTAGAACTTTTAGGGGCTGAAGACCACAAGCACGATTGAAGAACACAAAGCCCTCTAGGGTTTGGTCCCTTTTCAAGCTGGGTGGCAGGAAACACTTTTATTAGATGAAGGAGACCTGTTGGGACAAAATGACCTACTTTTAATTACGCCAATGTATGGATAAGAATAATTTGAATACAGCAAGTGTCAATTACGGGATCCGTAATAATACATTATCATACTTAAGGGGACCCTTAAAATTATCAGTGTTATCAATTTCTAGTTTCTAGTACTAACCCTACTAAAAAAGTTATAAAATGTTCAAGTTAAACCCTTACCCTGAAGACCACAAAGCACGATTGAAGACCACAAAGCATGGTAGGAAACCGCGAAGGGTTTGGCCCCTATGGCCCCTAGGGGGTTAAACATGGCTTGGTTCGTTGTTGGAAATCACAATAGAGGTTAGGGTTTTAATCAGAAACAAACATATCAAAGGATAAAAAAGTGGATGTTTTCGGTTCAAAATTCAAAAAGTTCTCATTTTTTCCATAGCCCTAATCCCAAGATTTTCACAAGTCCAATTTTGTCCAAAATTAAAGGGTCAGAGTCTTTCTAGAGTTTTATAATGGAAGTCCCTAAGGGTTCCAACGGTCATTTGTGAATAGTTTTGGTAAAAACCCTGTTTCTATTAAGAAAATTTGAAAAAAACTTTGTTTTTTCAACGTTAACCTATAAAGGCCAAAGTTAAAGAACTGGTTGCCATGGCAACAAAGGCCATGAAACCGGTCTTATTTTTTGGCCAAACCCCAATTAGATACTAAAACCCTATAGTTGAATACTGACTACCCCAAGACCACAAAGCACGATTACCCAACATTATTCCCAGTTAGGGCTGGTGCCTTCGATGACGGGCATAACTTACGAGATTAACCGTTTGTCGCAGCTGTATCTAGAAGATACACTGCCTCTCACTTTGAATAATGACTTAACAGGGTCCTCAAGTCGTAATCTCACTTCATAGGCTTCATTGATTTTTTTCAAAGTGGCCCTCGCAGTTTCTTGTGCTTTCTGTATGGTGTCCATCAACTGTGCTACATACTTTCCATACCCTTCTGGTGTTCCTGCCTTTGCATTGGGGAACTTATTTACCTCTCTCCCCAAAATTAACATTTTTAATGTGAACCCAGTACTTCTATTTACCGAAGCACATATAGCGTTTGTTTGATTTTGAATGTTATGTTCACATTTGTCTTGTGTCATCCACAGGAAACACCATATGGGATCAAGTAACGTTCTATTAAATCTTTACATTTGACCACTGCTAGGCGGCCTGTATGGTGTTATTCTGGCTTACTGAATATGTAACGTGTGCCTTACACAGAGCTTCGAAACAGCTGGCTCTCAAAGTTACGACCCTTGTCTGTGAAAACTTGAAACGGAAAGCCATAGTTACCGACAAGCTCCTAAATGACAGCTTTTGCAGTCACCTCAGCTTTTTGCGATGGTAACGGTCCACATTCTACCCACTCCGTAAAGTGATCTACCATCATCATGTAGTACTGGTTTCCTTCCGATGTCTTTGGCAGTGGACAAATGAAATCTATATGCTCACGTTCGATGGGTGCTCCTGCCTGATATTCTGTTAACACTACCGTATCTTCCTTTCTTCTTATCTTGATTACACACAGCAAATGATATCACATAAGACTCAACATCTCTAGAAATGCGGACCCAGAAGAACTTTACCTTCAATTTGGCTTTGGTTCGAGCTACTCCCTGTTAACTTTAAGGTAACTCGTTGTTCCAAAGCATTGCTTGTACCTCCAAAGTTTCTTTTACAACTAGCTGGAGATCTCCGGCTTCTGGAGTGTTCTTCAATTGGACTCCATTTCTCAGTAGAAATACACTTTCATTAAGCCGTTGCAACTTTGCCTCTGGACTGGCCAGGAATAGAATTCCCTATTCCGACTCTTTCTTTTCTTGAAACCAAACAAGGATCATTGTTAAGTCTTTGACTTCCGCTTGTTCTCCTTGCAAGTCATCAAAAGTGAATCCCCACCACAAAATTTGATATGTATCAGAATTACGCACAGTTTTCACCAAACATGTAGCCTCGATAGCCTAGTGGCAGAGCGTCCGCTTTGAGTGCGGGAGATCGTTGGTTCGCTCTCTGGCCGCGTCATACCAAAGACATAACAAGAAGACGCGGCAATGCCGCCAAAGCAGGTTTAAACGGCGCCTGCAAAAATTGTAGAATTTAAAAAAAAACAGTCATCTTGACTCCCCCCTATTAACAGTGCCCTTAAAAACTAAAAAAAAATACATTTTTAGTAAGTGACCTTGACCCTAGTGACCTTGACCCCGAAATTTTTTTTTTGCTTAAAACAGTCTAATAACTAAAATCAAATAAAAATCCATTTTTAGTAACATTGACCTTGACCTTGACCCTAGTGACCTTGACCCAAAAAATTTTTTTTGGCTTGAAACAATCTAAAAACTAAATATAAATAAAAATCTATTTTAAGTTACAGTGACCTTGACCTTGACCTTAGTGACCTTGACCCGAAAAAATTGTTTTTTGCTTAAGACTAAAAACAAAAAAAAAATATTTATAGTAACACTGACCTTCACCTTGACCCTAGTGACCTTGACCCCGAAAAATTTTTTTTGGCTTAAAACAATCAAATAACTAAAATTAAAAAAATGTATTTTTAGTAACATTGACCTTGACCTTGACCCTAGTGACCTTGACCCCCAATTTTTTTTTGCTTGAAACAATTTAAAAACAAAAAATAATAAAAATCTATTTTTAGTAACAGTGACCTTGACCTTGACCCTAGTCACCTTGACCCCGAAAATTTTTTTTTTTGCTTAAAAGACTAAAAACTAAAAAAAATTAAAAATCTATTAATAGTAACACTGACCTTGACCTTGACCCTAGTGACCTTGACCTCGAAAAATTTTTTTGGGCTTAAAACAATCAAATAACTAAAATCAAACAAAAATCTATTTTTAGTAACAGTGACCTTGACCCTTATGACCTTGACCCTAGTGACCCAAAGGTTCCTCTCCTCGCAAGCTACCTACACACCAAGTTTCATTACAATTGTTCACTCCTTACTCAAGTTATTGAGCGGAAACCATTTTTCTATTTTTAGTAACAGTGACCTTGACCTTGACCCTACTGACCCAAAATGCAATCCCAAGCGGCATCTCCACGCAAGCTACCTACACACCAAGTTTCGTTGCAATTGGTCACTCCTAACTAAAGTTATCCAACGGAAACCAATGTTTGACGCCCGCCCGCCCACCCGCGCGCCCGACATACGACATCGCCATTCTAATAAGTAGGTTTTTTAAAAAAAACTGCTTAAAATGGTACCAGTAGCTCCCTTGCTTCGCGCTCAGCATTAAAAGGGAAACTGGCTTCTCTTCTCTCATACCCTCACGACGATGGATACCATCAGGAATGAGGTGTCGAGAGTGATTAATATAAATTGGATAAATTGTTTCATAATCGACCTAAAATAAATTAGTATAAACTAAACATGTAGTTACAAAACTACCTTCTTTATTGCTCGGTGTGACTATGTCAAAATGTGAATCACTTCAGCATAGACTTGTAACATCTGCTATGAGTACGCTGTTCAGGAGACTCATGTCATCTTCTATTCTAATACTGTCTAGAAAAACTAAACTGGTACAGCTACCTAGGGAATTCTGTTGAGTTGTGTGTGCTCGTCCATTTCCTCTACTCGTATGGACATTTTCTGTTTTAACTCTACCTATACCCTATAGATTAAACCTGTATGACTCTTATTGAACGTTCCCGCTATTGGTTGTTAATCAACCATGCGCAGCCAAACTTATCGAATTGTCGACATCATCGATAAATTTAGCCCATTGTCCGTCAGCCCTGATGTATAATGCCAACCACCGCATGAAAAATCTGCAGGTCTAAATCCAGCTATAAATGCTCCGCACGGCGTCAAAGTTTCCGGAAGTTTTGACAGCGCGTCCACATTGCCGTGCTTTGCTACAGTCCAATATTTTACAACCATGTTGTATTGAGAAAGCTCCTCAATCCATCGTACCAGCTGACTCTGTTAGATTTTAAACTTTAAAAGCCAGGTCAAACTTTGAGTGATCAGTTCTCACTGTATAGACTCTTCCTAGAAGGTAGTGTCTGAACTGTCTGATGAACAGTACAATGCCAGGGGATCTTTTCTGGTGGTGCAGTATTTTCTGCCCTGGAGTCAAGCTGAAACAGGTATAAGCAATGACCTTTTCTAAGTTCTGCAGCTATAGCCGAATCTGAAGCATCAGAGTCCTGTATGGATATATCTTTATTGTTTGGTTAATCTAAAATTGACAGAGAAGTTAAAGCTTTCTTTAAGGTTTTCACGGTAAATTTCTTTTAAAATTTGCTTTTAAATCCTGGAAATGATACAAATTAAGAAAATATTAAGCTTATAATGATTTGAATTGGTGCTCATTAGGGGTTTACTACCTCTTTGATTGTGTCTGACGGAAGAGGGGCAGTTTTTAAATCCCACTGGGACGAAACTGTTTTGATTTCTGTCCTCTGGCCTGTTTCGTCGGGCCCTTAAGGGTGTTTCTCTTGGTGCTCTGCCTTCTGCAAAGGCATTGAGTACATACGTTTTTTGGTTCTCAAGGTTTGCTTTTTATATATTTATACACGAGCATTTTTGTGTTTTACATACCATGCCTTTTGTTTCCATTGCGTGTGTTAGAGATTCACCTAGCAGGGATTACTTTTATTTACACTGTCCTGTGACTTTGGAACATGGTGGGGGTAAGAGTGAGGTTGGGTGCGCACCATAAACCGGTTTAAGCTCCCCAGTGGTGTTTTTGCCACTGACCGTTCCAAGGCGGTGCCCCACTGTGTTCCTTTAATTGTTCGTTTTGTCCTCGTGTGTTTGCTTTGTATGCTAGTGTGTGTTGGTAGTGTATATGTGTGTGTGTACATGATTGTGTGTGTGTGTCGTGTGTGTGTGCGTGTGTGTGTGTGTGTGTGTTGGTGGTGTGCACTTCTGGGTGCTGTGGGGCTCGTTTTGGGGAGGCTGCGTTTTTGGTACGTGGCATTCCCTGTTTGATATTATTTTTGTTTTTTTACTACCTAAATGCATCAAGTGCTTTTTGCTCCCTTATGCCCTACTTAAACTGAATGTGGACCGTAAGATTGCACAATGGTAATGGTAGACCAGCAAAATCGGTTACAAAAAATTTGTAATAGTTTTTTCAACCTAGAAATCTTTCAACATCCTTCTAAAGTTTATCACTTTATGTACCTTAAAATATATTGCAATGCCTGCAACTCTACACAGTCCTATGAATTATGGGGTATCCATTGAAATATTACAGAAGATTGATGAATTGTTGGTAATATATTAGTTGACATAATACTGACGAGAAATATACGGAAACATGTAACGCTGTTATAGCTTGTATCCTCACTATGGATGTGAAGTATGGGGTTTTACTATCTTTTCACATGTTTATAATCATAAAACATTTGGTCCAATGCCAAGAGAGATGAACATGACTAGTCTTTGTTACCTGTAATAAGCACATGCACATATCAAGGGAAACTCTGTCTATTAATTGATGTAATTATTATCGAGAGAATTATTCATCGCAGATGGAATAACAAGCATCCCATAAACATAAATTTCACGTTGAATTACCTGATGTATTGAAAAAATTTGACTGGTCATCGTTACAATTATTAACTACTGACTAAATCTATGACATTTCCATTTAAATATTTCAGAATATATATTAATCAATTAATGAATTGCAATAAAGATGAGCAAGGGAATCTTTGATAATTCTTTTGATAAATTATACTGACCATTCACGATCTCTGTCTTCTAACGGTTGATGGTATAATTACGCCTAAAAATCATAAAAGCAAGAATCAGTTGCGAAACCAATGTTTTAACCTTCAATCTCATATGATATGATTTTATTAGTGTCGACATTTCCTCAACCTTTCTAAATACTAAGGGATTGGACCAGGCCGAGCTTTTTGTACCTGTATCATATTTGATACTTGAAAATTCAAGTGAAATTGTTAGTCTCGGAGTACACAGTGCTAAACCTAATCTAAAACAAAGGAATGAAATTAGAAGGTCGGGAACTTACCCAAAGTAGGTTTTCTTGTTATGTTGCCTTCGCACAAACGGCCGTTAGAACAGTCAATCCGAGCAATCAGGATTCCCGCTAAGCTGACGTACTTCCGAGACAGGTTACACAAACTAAATTATTTACAATCGCAACACCCCCACCCCAACTTTATAAATGAAGGCCTCAGACTAAGAAGGGAGTCAAGCTGTGACCAAATCAATGTAAGTACAGCACTAACATAGATTTATGAAAATGTGAAGTTAGAAACTTAACATATTTACCTTTTGTGACAACAAATCAACTAGTTTTATAAAAAGCCAACTTTGTGAACCCTCTGGCTGGAACGGTGGTCAGTACATCTCCATAAGCTAAAAACCCGTTGAAACTTCGGTGGCCCCTGAAACTATGGCTTCATTGAATTCAGCAACTTGAAGGTACCTGAGGATCCTTGTAGATACCTGGATGGAGCCTCTTCGGTGTGAAATATATGCTTCTGAAGCTCTGAAGTATGTGGATATATGTATATACCTGGACTGTATTTGGTATGTTATGAAATAGAATTGGACTACATAATTATCCATTATAACACTCCTGGTCCACTATAAATGGACTATTATTCCAATATGGAATACTTTATACATTAGAAATGGGCTGAATATCCTAAATGGAACTCTTAGGCAGCATCTTTCTCACAATATGTAAGTATGATTAAGTATTTTTTAGAAGTCCTACTCATCACACTATAAGTAATTGCATTCTACTGGAACTGTCCCTGGAAGATGTTCAATGCATTGCCGACTGTAACATCTCGAACGTTTTTAACACTGATCATGTGTTCATCTACACTCTTGGCTACTGAGTAGATCTGGTTTGGAGAAGACACTCTGGATCCCTGAATTGCAAAGTATGGTGTATCTGACTCCAGGAGCTGGTGAGATTCGCCAATGTCTCGAAGCGCTGCAACTTGGTCTGATGAGAATAAGTCAACCATGTACGTGAATCAAAAGAACGTTCTTGGGAACATATCTAGCCATTCCTGAAGTATATACTGATTATCCGTGAATCAATGAAGATAAAAAGAGAGATTGGGCTTTACATACTTTTTAAGGACGTGTAGAAGCGGTCAGAAAAACAAAAATAATATCAAACAGGGAAGTCAGAAGACTTCTGTTTAATAATTTATTATCATTTAACGGCCGTGTATAACCAGTAGGTATCTGTCTTGCACATTGGGCAGAATCTCTTTCAGAAGGTTCACCAGGTAGGCCCACTGCCTCAAGGGTTCGTTGTGGTCTAGGCCACTTTAACTTAATGCTCTTACGTTGGGATAAAATCAAGAGTCTGTGCAAATGCTTGAATACGTCTGTGAACTGTTCCAGGCATGTTTTGGATGAAGCCATACGGCAATGAGCATATCTTCTGGTAGATATTGCAGACTCTCTTCCGAAGGGTATGTTCTTGGATCACAGTACACAGCAACAGTACCAACAAGATTGACATTATTATATTAGTACTCTGGCTAACCCATCCGTCAATGTACCGGTTTTTAGATATAACTCTCGCAGCGTTCTGTCAAGGTGAAAATGACTGTCGAAGGAGTGGGTATGATTTCCGTAGGTTCTGCGAGTTTCTCTGGCTCCTGAGAGCATTGTGCAGTTTCGCGCTTGACAAGTTTTTTCTCACCTAACGTACCCCTCTTCTCAATCTCTGACGTAAATCTAGATATAATCTGAGCTAGAGCTTAACACCTTTAGCCTGAGACCTGTCAGAGTGCCTTTTGTTCCTGTTTGCAGTGGAACTATACATATACTGGTCTTTAGTTCGAGACCAATAAGGGTGTCTAGTTCTAGAATCCCTGTCTCCCTGGCAGGCTTTCGAACTGTCCCGACACTTTTGTAAGTGCTTTTTCCGGTTGTGTGTTTCTGTACTTGCATGATGTCCATGCCTAGAGCCAAAAGCCGTTTGCTGTACGTTCTAGTCAGTTCTGTTGGAAGCTGTATCAACTTTTGACTATTTGGATTGCTTTCTAGAAGGTGCTCTATTTGGGGCAAACTTTGTAGCTCTATGTTTTATAAGTGGCGACATCCTATGGCTCTCTGTCTTTTCTGTGAGACTTGGTGTTGGATCTACCTCAATAGGCTCGGTAGTTGATTGTTTTGATTGCGCACCATAAACCGGTTTAAGCTCCCCAGTGGTGTTTTTGCCACTGACCGTTCCAAGGCGGTGCCCCAACTGTGTTCCTTTTATTGTTCGTTTTGTCCTCGTGTATTTGCTTTGTATGCTAGTGTGTGTTGGTAGTGTATGTGTGTGTGTGTGCATGGTTGTGTGTGTGTGTGTCGTGTGTGTGTGCGTGTGTATGTGTGTTGGTGGTGTGCACTTCTGGGTGCTGTGGGGTTCGTTTTGGGGAGGCTGCGTTTTTGGTACGTGGCATTCCCTGTTTGATATTATTTTTGTTTTTTTGAGAACTGATGTGATTTAATAGTTTCTCATCGTCTATCGAGTTCAACACTTCGTCAACAGTTTCCTCCTCAGGTACTTTTTCCAGGAGCTTTATCGTTTTTCTATGTCTTTGAACCGGTAAACTAGCCTGTCCCTCTCTGGATCATACCCCTCTGAAACTGTCTTTGAAAGAGGTTTGAGCTTCCAAACGCTTTTGCTAATCCAACCTCTATCAGCTATCTTGATACTTTCCATGGTCTTTACAGCATCTTTTAACCATCAAATGCAGGTTTTCTTGTAACGTTGGACATGCATCTTAGCCTTCACTATGTGGACCACCTGAAGTATTGTTTCAAGAAACTGCTCGGACTTTTCTTCTCCACCTTTGTACTGTTGACATAAAGATTATAGTTCCAAACAAAGCTACGTGCTGAATTAAAAACACGACCCTTATCCAGGTATCCTTGTAATTTCTTAGCGAAAGCTTTCTATTCAGCCATATCTAAAAAAACTGACACTAAATGATAACACGCTCACCCTAAACTAACTCTCTTGTCCCTGTCCTTGCACTTTGTGCCTGTCAATGTCAAGAATATCAGTTATTCTGTGGCAGTCATGTTACTAGACCACGAACCTCCCGTTCAAGGGCATATGCAGTATTGTTCAATATTCTAATCATGAATGATATTTGTATATTGGCATGGAGTCTCCTTGTATTTTGTGATCCTTGCTGCAACATTCCTATCTGAACAAGGCATCATCCTGTCGTGGTTGGCCACGAAGACTGCATTCTAGTTTCATGAGATACGAGTATGATGATAACATTTTCACAATAATGGCTGGTCCCTGCCATGGCATTGATAACTTACGAGATTTACCTTTTGTTGCTGCTGTATCTAAAAGACACACTGCATCTCCTTCTGAATAAGGTCTTAAACAGGATCCACAACTCGTAGATTCGCTCTATACGCTTCATCGACATTTTCAGAGTTGCTCTCGCATTTTCATGTGCTTTCTGTATGGTGCCCATCAAATGTGCTACATATTTTCTAAAGCCTTATGGACGGGTCGCACCGAATATACCTCGAACGAGGTTGGTGGACCCAATAAGCACAATTACAAACAAAAACAATAAAGCCTTATGGTGTTACTGCCTTTACATTGAGTTACATCAGCTGAGCCTTTGTATTTACCTTTCTCACAAACATAAGCATATTTGGTATTACCCCGGTACTTCTGTTTACCGAAGCGCGTTAGCCATTGCTATCTGCTGAATGTTCTGGTCCCATTTGTCTTGCGACTTCCACAGGAAACATCTGACGCCATCCAGTAACGTTCTATTAAGTCGTTCAATTTGACAATAGCTGTACGATCTGTATGGTGTAGTTCTGGGTTTATGAATGTGTAATGCCTTACATAGAGCTTCAAACAGCTGGCTTTCGAAGTTGCGTCCCTTGTCTGTGAAAACTTGAAACGGAAAGCCATTGCGACTGAAAAACCCCCAATAGCAGCTTTTGCAGTCAACTCATCTTTCTGCCATCGATACGGTACACATTCTACCCACTCCGTAAACTGATCTACCATTATCATGCAGTCCTGGTTTCGTTGCGATGTCTTTGGCAGTGGACTATTGCAATCTATATGCACACGTTTGATGGGTGCTCACGCCTGAAACTGTGTTAACGAGACTCTACCGTATCATCCATTCTTCTTATTTTGATTACACACAGCAAATGATATCACATAAGACTCAACATCTCTAGAAAGTCTGACCTAGAAGAACTATTTCTTCGCTTTGGTTTTGGTTCGAGCTACGCCCTAGTGACCCGATGAAGGTATATCGTCGTGCCTAAGTAGTGCTTGTTACCTTCAAACGCTCTTTCTTGTCTTTTAACCAATCAATGATAATGATTAAGTATTCTGTTGTCACTCTACCTATACCATTGAAAGTTGACCTGTTCGCCCCTACAGTTGCGTCTGATGGAACGTTCCCTTTATTGGTTGTCAGTCTACCATGCGCAGCCAGACTTATCGAATCGTCGACATCGTCGACCCATTGTTCGTCGGGCCCTGATACAATAATGACAACCACCACATCTGATATCTGCAGGCCTATTACCAACTATTAATTCTCTGCACGGCGTCAAAGTTATTAGAATTCCTGTCCGCATTACTGTGCTTTGCCCGAGCCCATTGTTTTACAATCATGTTATATTAAGACAGCTACTCAATCCGTCGTGCCTGCTGACCCTGTTTGATTTTAAATATTATTAACCAGGTCAAATTTGAGTGATCAGTTCACCAGCGTAAGGACTGTTCCTAGAAGGTAGTATCTGAAGTGTTTGGTTAACCGTGGAATGTCAAGGAGTTCTTATGTGGTAGAACAGTTATTTTTCTGCTCCGGAATCAAGCTGAAGCAGCTATATTCAGTGATATTTTCTACTCCATTCTGTACTTGCAGTTCTACACCTACAGCCGAATATGAAACATCCGAATGCAGTATGAATGGATCTTTATTGTTTGGTGAGCTAAAACTGGCAGAAAACTTAAAGCTTTTTTAAAGCATCAAATGCTTCTTTTTCCCTTATACCCCACTTGAAATAATATTTGCCCGTAAGTTTAAACAATGGTAATTCTAGACCAATAATATCTTTTACAAAGGTTCTGTGATAGTTTTCTAAACCTAGAAATATTTCAACATTCTTCTTTGAACTTGGAGCTAGACAGCTGACTAATGTGTCAATGTCTCCGGATGTCACGGACAGTTTTCATAAACCATTCTTCCAAGGAATTCAATTCGTTCTGAAAAAGATTTTTTCTGGCTTGAGCTTAATACCATGCTTTCGAAACCTTTCAAGAGCGTCGGCTATATTACCAACCCAATTCGAAAATGCTCGTACATGGTAAGAAAAGCAGTTTTCTTTATATCTTCTTCACTGATTCGGACTTGCCAGTAAGCTGATTTAGAATCTAGTTTAGAAAACCGGATTCTACCAACTAATTCATCCAAGTAATCTTCGACCAATGGTAGAGGAAAAGTAACGTACCATTATTCAGATTCTGAAACAGATTTCTTAATGACACCGGCATCAACCATCTTCTTGAGATGTCGTCCTTCTTCTCCCATAAAGCCATCTGGTGTTCTTCGCATGCGTTGTTTGATGGGCTTTGCATCTCGGGTATCCACCGACTGCTCAATTGCAGTGAAATTACCCAGGTCAAAATCTCCTTATTCAAAGACGTCTTCAAAGTCACTAAGGCTAGTTTTTCAATTTGCCCCTTGGTAAGATGTTCAATAAAAGACTTATAAAGAAATTGTAAATGATCTAACACATTCACCGTTACTGGAACCATTTTTAAATCTGAAGATCTTCTTTTGAGTGACCTTTTGGTGCAATCTCTTTAGTTTTAGATATTGTTTCAACTCGACCGCTTGTTGTACAGTTTTGCATTCTGTTCTTTCCTTTCGGGACATTCTTGTAGTCTTTGTAATTAGAAGTCACTTCGGAGTACTGGTCATTGGGGTTTTCTAGTAATTTCCGTATTTCATATGCACTGGCTATCACTGTGCCCTTCCGGAGAGTCTGATAAGATTGAGTATGATCGACTTAACAGACGACAGGTTTTGATTTTGATGGTTTCAGCGTCCACATTAGTATACCTAGTTTTTTCGACATATAGTCTCGCTTCATAAGGTACTCATCCTGTTTGGAGTTGATTCTGCAACGCATTCAGACTGCTAAGTTTGATAAAATCACAACACGTTTAGTCACAGTGACTCTTAGCAATTACAGGTTTACCATCACGAAATGTTGTATTCATTGGAATCCGTTCTGCATTGAAAACTAGCGTGTCAGAATGCATATCTAACATTATGAATAGAGAATACAAAAACATGTCCAAGCAACATTTCATCACTTACTGGTGCTACGTCGACCCTTTTTGAACTCTTTGCAAACGTAACCGCAGTTTTAAAATGACTGACTGATTTGTCTCACTTCAGCTAGCTTGAATCTTTTGATGGGACATCTTGCTGACTAGAAATATTGCTGCTGTCTACATCCATTATACGTGATTGGAATCAACTTCTATCAGGGTCTTGCTGTCGATATCAACTAGAAGTTTTACACATAATGATACCAACTGTATTCCTGTCATCTTTTTCATGCAATTATTCATTTGCATCTTTGACCGTAGCTGTTGTTTGACTAGAAGTCACTTCAGCGCTTTGAATATGCAGGCTCTTCATTGCTCTTTCTGTGGGCTGGGACGGTTAGCCTTATCGTCCAACCATTGAGTGTTTTCATGTCTCCACCTGTCTTTTTCTTGAGCCATTCCTTGTATCGGCGGCAATCTTATTTTAAATGGCACCACCTGCTGCAGAAGCATTGAGTGTCTGCATTTTTCTTTGCGACTTCATCTTTGGGTATTAGCGTCTGCTGATACTAAATAAACTAGCAGTCAAGGTGTGGAGACAATATTAAACTGCAATACTATTGTAATTATAAATATTGTTTTGAATTTGAAAAATTTATTACTGCTATAGATGTTAAGAAATTCAGAAATTGTATGGCGAGATTCCGTAGCTCTTCACATTGTTTAATGATAGAGACAGGTAGACATTATAACATCTCCAAAGAATATCGTGTATGTGTGTACTGTGAAACTGTGCTGGAAAATGAATATCACTCCATGTTATCATGTCCTTTATATTCTGATATTCGCACAAGATATCTACCTATGTATTATTGTCAATATCCAACTCCAGAAAAATTGTATGCTCTGATGTCAAACCGGAATGTGAATTTAATTAGAAAATTTGCCATGTATCTTTACTACTCTTTTAAAGAGAGGGACACATATTTAGAAAAGTTCAGATGAATATAACGTTTGATATGCATTGTTAACTATAATACGTCAACATTGTTTAACTTGACTATGTTGTTTAACTGTTGATGTCATACCAGCATGCATTATGTTTATTTCATGGTGTATATATTGTGTATGGGCCGGAGGCCATATAATGTAAATAAAATGAATTGAATTGTAACTGTCGGAGGGCTTCCTCAATCATCTGCTTAGGCCTGGCTTCACATAGAAACTTCACTGCATTAACGGAAACATGATCTCGGTTGTACTTTCTTTGATTGCTGCCATCGACTTTTTGCAAACGTTTTTGTTTGTTGAAACATGTATGTTTACCGGCGTCTTTATCAATACATCCCTTGGAAAATCTTGCGATAGCTTCTTGCATCCTATGACTTATGAAAATAGCGGAATGCACTGGTGGATAACGTCAGTATTCTATCAGCCAGGTGTTCCTATGGTTTATTTTTATTGTTTGTCTTGCCTGCTGGAACTTTATACGTTAAGTTTCAATCAGATCTTTGATACCGAATCTATTCTCCAGCTAGTCATTATTTGTTTAAAGGAATTGCAATTACCAAATTTGAATGTGATTGTAAAGGAATCTAAAGCTTTCTTTTGAAGGCTCCATGTAAGGAAGTTTCGACTTTTACTGTCTGTCCAATACATTACAGTTCTGTAGCTTCGAACATTTTTTAAAGGCCAGTCAACTGGTATTTCAATCATATCACAGGATCTTTTGCAGTTCTCTTGGATCTCTTTTCATTGACGATTTGTAATAATTCTTATCAGTGTTTGACCCATCAGAACTTGAACGTCCATGTCTTCTAATGCGGATTTGACGTTTAAATTTTGTCTTGTAGTATGGCTGTGGATTGTACATGCCTTTTGAAATTCTTTTATTATCATGCCGAGTAGGCCTTTTCCTATATCCACGAGACTGTCTGGAACTTGAAAAACTGAAACCTCTTGTTCTAGATTGTCGGTGTATAGAATACGACCGTGATCTATGTCTACTTCTGATGTTGATAGTCTTTTTCTGTCACATCGCATTAAATGATGCTTTTTATCAATTGACTTGCTTTTATTATCTGAGCTTGACCTTTCAAATGAACTTGACTGATGACGCAACACTGTCTTTTGTCCTTTGAACTTTAGGTATGGTGTTTGAGTGTAGTCTTTTCTGTCACTTCGCTTTCAGCAATGCCTCTTTTTATCAATTGACTTGCTTTTATTGTCTGAACTTGACCATTTACATGAACTTGACTGATGACGCAACACTGACGTTTTACCCTTTGAACTTTATGCATGGTATTTGAGTGATGCTCTTTTAAAGGTATGGCTGTAGGATGAAGATTTGTGTCTACTGTTTTGTCTAGAAGACTTTTCAGATGACTTTGATCTTTTTCTTTCAGAAATATTAGTTGTGGCTGCTGTTGTGTCTAGTAGACCTTTCAGACAACCTTGATCTTCCACTGTCTGAGTTAGACTTGTGACTTCTTGATTTGCATCCTCGTTTGCTTCTGTTGATATTTTAAGTGTCATCAGCACTTTGATATCGTTTAGTGTCATATGATTTCAAAGAATGTTTTTATTATTGTGATTTCTAGATGTTCAAATATCACTGGTCAAGGTCATATAGTAGATGATCTAAACGAAGAAGTTATTCTAGAAAATATTTGTCAAGACACTCAGATGAGTGTCTTGACAAATATTTTCTAGAATAACTTCTTCGTTTAGATCATCTACTATATGACCTTGACCTGTTTTTATCATGTTTCATTTTGTGCGTTTTTGATCTGTTTCTCGAATAATCTCTTGATTGTGAAAGCTATTGCAAGACTGAATCAGAAGTATCTTGAGATTTGGTGTGATCTTCATCACACGGCAATAAATCTTGATTTGTAGTTACAAACACTTTTGTTGATTCAGAGGAATATGACCTTGAAGTACATGTAGACGTTTTGGTTCTGGAAGACATTTGTTTGCGAACATCTGGTTTAATATCTGGAAGCTGAGGTACTATGTATTGCAGTATAGTGTACACCATCCTCTGTCTCAATGTTTGGAACATCAGGTAGTGCTAAAACTAACGCACCCATATCTGTTTTGGTCATTTTCTGGCTTGCGGCAAGAAGCTGATTTACAACATCTTCCACTTAAGGTTGCATGTGTTATCTTTTTCTCGGCAATATTGGGTGTTTGTAAATCATGCAATGTTGGTTTTGATAGCATAGGTAATGCCATAGCCATACTTTCAATCAATAGTGTATATGCCGGGATACTTGTATTTGTAGTTGTTGTTGAAAGTTTTGATGATACAAGTTTGGTAACTGGTGTGCCGGGTGTAGTTCCTAAAGGAATATTTGTGATAACCGGTGTTCTTGGTGGTCTTGAACTCGGTGCCCCTGTTGTAGATACTAAAATGGGAACTGAATGTATTTCGGTAGTGTTCACAGGTGAAGTCATCACAATTATTGAAATGGATGTTACTACAGTGGATGGCATAGTGGTACCGGCAGCCGCTGATGGTGATGTAGTGGTCACAACTGGTTTCATTTATTAAAACGATTGCCATTTCCTAGGATATGCAAAATCGATGACACCGAGCATGTGATTTGTTACACATGTCCCGGTAATATCATAGAAATATCTTTTTTCTGTACTCTGCCAGACTTATGCCTGAACTGTATGATCAGGTAAGCTCCTATATGACCTATGCAAGGTATGATCTGCAACTCTTTAGTGGCTTGATTTATGTTGGCCGACATTTTTTGTCAGGTTTGTCAAGTTACACGGGTATGGTGAAGTCACAATATTGTTTATGAAAATTTGATTAAAACTAATAAGCCAATCTTACAATTTTCAGGTACTTAACTTATGAATCAAATCTATTTCGTGAAATTGTCCAAATGTACAAGCCCAGACATCCAAACTTATTTGCTATATACTGTATGATGGTACACAGACAGATGCCAACAATTTATATAATTTTTGCACTAACCTACTTTTTTCCCTACATTGGTTTAATACTGTGTATATGTGTCCGAAAAAATAATCTGTATCATGGGGGCCTGATAAGGGAAGGGGCAGCTTCAAAATGTTTTCTTCAATTAATTTATCTGTCTGCAACCTTACTGTAAACTGTCTCCCAAAACTTAAAGATGATTTCAGCGATTCGTGACTCAAGCTAGAAGCCCACTGCTTTCTATACGCCTCAAACAACCCATAAGATGAAATAGGCGAAAACTGATGACCGGCTGCTAGCCGTGTACGCTGTATAGCATATCCACTGTCTATCCAGTTTAAATTCTCGTCGCCATTGAAGTACTCCGCGCTCAACCTTATCTAAAGCGTGTGAAGGGAGTTGGAAGGACGGGAACTTACCAAAAGTATGTGTTTCTTGTTATGTTGCCAACGCACAACTGGCTGTCAGAGCTGTCAATCCGGGTACTTAGGATTCCCGCAAAGCTGCCGTACTTCTGCAACAGGTTACACAAACTAAATTATTTACCATCTCTCAAATAATTGTATGCCGTTTGATCACTTGATGGGCCCGAAAACAATAAGACTCTACAATATTTCTTATTGTAAATGATGGAGGTGAAGAATGGGGTTCCAGCGAAAAATACATGAGCATGTTATATATATGACAATAATCATAACCAAATTTACAAGTGTACGCCATCAGCATGATATAGACGAGACAGTGTAAGCTTTTATTGTTTAAATATTGACGAGAATGCATTTCTTCAGAAACAAATAAATTGACAACAATCATGCAACACAACGTTCCTATCCAAAATGACTGACAAAGACGAGGAAATGATCCAAGCTTCATAAAGATCTCTATTAGGAGGATTGGGAGATATTGTTACATGACTTTTGACCT
>JAFMSR010002334.1:0-24920 GCA_022818135.1 Saxidomus purpurata
AACAATAGAAAAGGTGTTGGTAGAATGGTATTTCCACGTTGCGCACAAAGTGCGCGTATCTAGATAGATCACCCCGAGGATACACGCTGTTTCTCTGTGAACTTCGTCATTCTCAACAAAAAGTGGCAAGAGAGTCTTTGAATGGGCTTGTAAGACAGTAAATGACTTTGTTTTCTGTTTCCAAAATACTTGCAGATGATTTATATAATGCGGTGATATATACGAACAGTAGTTCTTACACATTATTCTATTAAACTGCCCCAAAATAATTATATTTATAATAACCTGCATCTGAAAAAAGCTACAGTTTGCATGTTTTACGCAATTTCCGATAAAATACAGTAACAAAAGAACGAGGTCTCAAACACACCGGAACAAAATACAGATTTTAATTTACGTGAGATCAAAAATGATATGTTCTCATGATGTTTTCTTTTATTCAAAACTGAAAGGATAAAGTCGGTGCCAAACTTGAATGCCGTCAGGTTTATATGAGTTTAAACAGCAGATCCGAAATGATAAGCATGTTTGCCCGTTTTTCTCGTGATATGTGCCCTCTCCTTAGTGCTTATGAATGAAATGTGCATGCATTCTACAATATGATTGCTGTGCTACCAACCAACCGTATCTATCAGGCCGCTGGGACAAATAAATTGTTCTACCTAGCACTAAGTCACGAATATTACAGATCAACATGCAAGAAAGCTGTTGAACTTCTGTCTTGACCCTGGTGAGTGAAAAATACACGAAAAGACTGACAATGAAGTTCAGGATCTATTATTTCCTGTTACTTTATCAGTGTTATCCACCAATATCTGTTTGTAATATGAATATTTATCTTTATAAATGGATTATTATGGTATTTCATTGAAAATGAACAAAAGCTTAAATTTTAATATGAAATAAAGTCAAAACAAATATGAAGAGTAATAAACGCACAATGTGAAACATTCAAATATCGTTAAGCTGTAAATGAAAACATTTTTTTTTATTATTTAACATCCGTCTTAAAAAGTTTATTGGTAAACTGAAGAGCTTCTATGGTGCACACGTGCTCCAGAATTCGCTATTTTGAGTATCTAATATAAATGTAATATACGGGATGGCTACAATCCTCGGAAGAAAAGTAGCCTAGTGCAAGTTGATATATATACATGTATATTACTAGCATACTATTTCATGAAAATAAGGACAATACCGCAAATGATTTATCTTTATGATAAAAGCATTATTCGCTTTCTGCAAAATGTCAAATTGCGTTTTTTTTCCGCAGATGCTTGATAGCTTGAATATAAATGTAATATGAATAATGGAAAATTCTGACTGCTTGATATTTAAGATTCTGAGAGAAAATTACACGATATAAAACCATTTGATGACTAACAGTTTCGTGGAACTCCCACTTCAAAGGACTCATTACTGCTGTGTATAACAGTATAATACTTTTACTGCGTTCGCCACATTTTAAGTCAGAAAATAAATCAAAGGTATGAAGGTACTGCAAATGGTGAAAATTTGCAACCATTTCATTTATGCAATAGAAGCAGGTCGTATTTACACTAGCTGTTCAAAGAGGGGTCTTACTTGCATGTATTTTGTCTGGCCATAGGCCGGTATTGACATTGGCATCCTTTATCTGGTTATCTGCACTATGTATTGCAGTTTACATCTGGGGTGAAGGTCACTTAACACCAGATATGAATTGGACACTGTGATTGGTAGGTTAGATTATCGAAACGATTCGACGTAACAAAACTTCGAAAGTCTGTAAGTTTTAGATTACATATTTTTGACAAATTTATCATGTATTAACAATATCTTAAATGTTTTTCTTTTGATTCAAACAACATATCTTCAAACTGATATATTTTAAAAATCATGACGAATTCGATAACTTCCGAAGGTTTCTTCCAGGTTGCATACGAATGCAATCATGCAATCACCGTCAAGTTCGCCCACGAGCCTTATAATTGACTATAGTAACCTTATATTTGTCGCGAATATACGTTTATATGCAACTTATAGGTAATGAATAGCTATTTTATTTCTTGGTTTCTACAAAATGTTGATTAAAGTAAATAGGTGCGATTACCGTCAGGTCTTTTGTCCATGTTAGCACCACATATCTTCAACATATTGGCTTCTTCGGTCACAAATCTTCTGTTATTGATTTTTGCTGATGGCATATTACTGTAAACATCACTTTTTGACTATTTTACTGAATTTACGATATGTTAATTTTTAGATACGGATTAAATTTACCATTTTAAGATACAACAAATGTGAGGTCAAGAGACATGTTTACATCTAGTATTTAACAATATGAATAGACAGAAGTGTACTGTCATGCTGTGTTACAAGTGCGATCAAATTAAATGAAATAAAACACCGAGATATTATAATTGTTAATGTAACCGAGACATTGTATTGTAAATGTAACCGAGACATTGCACTGTAAATGTAACCGCGAGACATATTTACTTATATGACTGCAGTCTTAGCATGATCTGAACAATTCACTTTTCAGTCAAAAAGAATTTAGGGGATGCTCCCTACAACTAACAGAGTATTTACTCCTAATGTATAACTGACTAAACGTACGTAAAATAATACACAAAATTAATGCAATTTTTAAGAAGAGTATATTTAGAACAAGATCTCATCTGTGCACAAAATGCCGGTACAGAGCTCTACAATAAAACGATGCTAGCTACCTTACAATTGTACACCACTTCTGAATAAAATTAAAGGACCACAACATGTCTTATTTCGTTAATTTTAGCGGTGACTGCTACAGTTTTAGCCCTTCTTTTAATGGATATATTTTTTATAGTTTTTACATTTGCATCCAGTTTTTTTGGTGTGTCTCTCTAGCGGCACCGTCAAATTTCGAAGCTGAACAGGTCCATTTAGAAATTGAACAGGGAACAAATGTCATTGAATAATTTGATAATATGATAGTAACTCCAACATTCTGTTCACTCTCTGACGACTGCGTCAGTAACCCAATAACAGCTGAATGTCAGCCTGTACTTTTTCAAGCCGATATAGACCATCAAGTCTTGCTTCAGAAATTACTGTCTATTTACCCATCCATCTACTGTTTACGAGGTAGGCTGTTTGTCGTTGAATAATCTCTGACAGTTATTGATGGTATGCCATAAAAATACTTTTTTGTTTTCGTATTTATGGGCATCTCTTACTTACTATCGATTAGCTATGAAGGTTTGGGCAGTTTGCAGTTAAGCGGTCCGGGATGATTTGACCTATAACTTAAGCAGACTATGTAACTCTCTTTTTTATATTTACTGTTGAGAAGGTTTGGTGTCGACAACCTCTTATGTTTCTAGTTGTATAATGTTTAATATTACAGACTCAATTCAAAATACTGAAAATAATGAAAAACCTGTTAATTCTACAACAGTGCAAAGAAAATAAATATTATAAAAAGACAAGTGACATTTTCCGCTAAATAAAATGATACTTACTACTTCTTAAATGGTTTTTTGATGTTGTTCTATTTACATCTCATACCAACTCAAAGGCATTAAAACAATACTCAAGGGGCCATAAAAATGACATTTTGATTAGTTATGCTTGTATTTCTTTAACATAAAAGTTTAATTCAAGTTCACCAAGTTTAAGGCTTGGATCATATAATAAGCTTAGAGACTGCCTCATCTCCAGCTATGTTTCAGATACAATGCGGCGTTTATCATTGTATTCAAATTAGCTTAAAGTTAGGACACGGCTCACTGAAAAGGTGTGGCTATATAGCTTGTTCTTTTTAGACTTTCTATTTGACAGTTGCAAACACATATTCCACTCCTGCATAATACTTCCAATGTTATTGCTAAAACAGTTTAAAAAATAGTCGTTTACTTTAGACCAACTAAGTTGTGTAAATTCTTAAATATGTTGTGACAATTACTATTGTACCTAACCGTGTCAAGGACACAAATATCATTAAAATTTGATAGCAAATAAATGTCAACGACAACAAGTGTTATTTAAAACCACATCTTCATTAGATATGCAGCTATGTCCCATGACCCTGTTTACTTTTACATACTTTTGGTTTTAAGAAAATCAAATTAATTGAAGTGAAAATTCCTAGCAATTACAAAACTGCTGTAGCCCTTTTATGTCCTCTGTTTTTGATATTTCGAGCGTGTTTGTTGTATTTGTGAATGCGGAATGTCAATATTTTGTAATATAGCAATCTATGTTTGAGCACGAAAAATTAATTTACGGCTATATATAACATATTTACAAGTGCTAGGTAAATACTTACCACAATAGCATCTTCCCGGCATTTGCTGCTGTATTCCAATAAACTATAAGGTCAAATATGGTTACCTTAACTTTGTTTATTGATACTGGTAACGCAACTACACATTTTGATGACAGAACAAATAGTAATGTATCAGAGACGTGATCAGAATGAACATATCAAGACAAGAAGGAAGACACTGGGATCACAGCGATTCGTAAACAATTTGAACCGTGTTATGGTGTGAACTTATCATATGGGTAATTTTATGCATCAATTTTGAAATGTGTGAGATGTTGCGTGGAAATTAAATGCTTAGTTGAACGGCTACTGAAATTTTCACGAAACTTGGAGAATTGAATATTTGCGATTGAAGTGTTTTCAACGTATTTTTACCGTATCTAATTATTGTACATGTACACAATATGCTTCAATAACTGCGTATAACCTCTAAGAAGAGGAGATTTTTTCTGAACAAATTTACAGACGTCCAAATACAAGGACATGTGAAGTAAATGCAGCAAAAGATGCAGTATAAAAAAATCTCTTAAAATGACAAACGATGAAATACGACTTGTTATTTATTCTAATCCAATTTATTGTTTTAAATCACGGAAAATAAACACCTCACGCAAAATGTATTTCTTACAGTAATGGATTAATCATAAACGAAATAACACACCATTGCACAAAGTGGTGTATTTCGATAGTTTTGTGCGTCTAGTGAAATTACCCTTTTGCTGTAATCAGTTATACATTAAACTGAAAATTTGCTAAGCACGAATGGTGGCGTTTTAATTGATGAAACCATTATAAGCAGATTTAATTTAGGTGAAATTCGTTGTTGTTTTGAGCGTAATTTCATTGAGCATTTTTTTTGTTCACGAAAAAGCCATTCAATCCCGCTTCTCTATCCAAAAAAGCCAATAAAATAGTCAGTAAATTTGGACGGCTTCTATTGGACTGATACTGCAAATCGTATTGGACATTACGTATCTCATCCCTCGAACGATGATGAAATTGCGCAGAAATGAGTGCAACAGTACATAGATCATATCATCACTATCATCACTATCATCAAGGTTTTGTCACAAAAGCATCGGCTGTGAGTTTCGAATTCGGGAACCACAACGTAGCGATTGTTTCTATAGGTTTACAATGCACATGTAATTAACCAAATAACCAAACGTTTTACAACTGTTCTCGATACGTCCGCTTTGAAAGTAGTTCAGTATGAAACATAACAAAATGTTGTCTAAGTTTGTTGTTCAAGATTAACGCTTGTTTCAAGTGTATTTCGGTCATTTTCACTGGCTGGCAGATTCTCTAACTATGATTCCTTCAGATCCTTATCCTAAGAAACTGCTTATTTTCTCACATGTCCCTCAATGTAGGAGAGGTTACAGTGATATCATGTCGCTCGACCACTGATGTGGTCAACGCATCATAAATGAGTCGTTTTTAATTGTATACCCCCGTCTCATAAATATGTATTAAACAAATCTTAGTCAACCCACAGTCCAGTAATCCGAGATTGTCCGAGTGGAAAATATTCTTTGAGCTGTTCCTGTTTCTACATTGTCAGAAAGCAGGTGTAACATTGTCAGAAAGCAGGTGTAACATTGTCAGAAGACAGGTGTAACATTGTCAAAGCAGGTGTAACATTGTCAGAAGGCAGGTGTAACACTGTCAGAAGACAGGTGTAACATTGTCAGAAGACAGGTGTTGTAAGCGTTTAGCAGCCTATGAGTACATCAGATAGTTTTTGATAAATGTAGTTACATTTTTGAGTCGGTTCTCTATTACTCTTTTTGTAATATGTTACAATGAATTTGTTAGTTTTTCTAATGCCTTTTGTGCGCCTGTGGTATTTATATTCGGAGGGGAGCTATTCACTTATAGTACAGCAAATACCATTCTAAACTTTTGTAGAATTTACATTATTTCCAAAATTAGATGTAGCAGCACTAAAACAACACCACATTATTGTATTGTCAATATATTTACGGTTACAAATTTTGAAAATTAGTTTAAACGCTTCGTGTAAAGTGTTTGTTAACACATACAATCTCAATTTATGTTCTTTATACCATAATACTTTTCCATTTTTACAACACTGAAGTTAAAGACTTTTTAAAGAGTTTCTTGTGATTCAATTTACCTTTAGTTTTTTATTGTGAAACTTAAAAGCACAGCACTGCTGGAATTTGATGACTTTCTTTGAAAACAAATTAACACAAACATCTTAAAGAGGAGAACAAATTAAGCTGTAACATTTATCCATTACTATGAGGATCTTACATGGCCTGCTGTGGAGGACTGGGTTGTCTCGACAAGAGGGAAAGCGGGGGAATAGGAGGAACCACTGTGCATGTATCTTGCGCTAAATACATAGTGCATGATCGCATCCAAAACTGTACATCATTTACTTGGTGAAACAAAAAAATATAAATAAATCCTAAACAGAAATTCTCCTGACGCACGTCCAGTTTAGTTGATTAATGCGACTTTACCATCTACATTGACTTAATTTATTGTTTTTTTTTACACAGTGATGTCACTTATCAAGAGAAACTATGACGTCATTTTCCGCCATTGTTTGTTTTCAAAAACGTATGAATGCAGGTGTGCATTTATGCTATCGCTATATCTTCCTAAAATTTGATGCTCTTTTTGTTACACCATTAAAAGCTCCATTACTCTCGCTTCAAAACTACATGGCTTTTCGTTACTTGAACCGTTATTGCGTCCCCAGAAAATTCGACCAATTTCAAAAAATGAAATTCCAGTTACATTTACTTGAACAATATTAAAGTGTGCGCTTTCTTATGAGACCGTAGTTTACATTTATGAAAAGTATGATAATTTTTTTACGATATGTATCTCGGAAATAAAGTTTTCCAAGTACGAGTTGAATACACGAAAGTAGTTCGGATACTGTCATGTAAGCCCGCAATGTACTTTCTCTCTCTAGGGAAAGTATAGGCTGATCTTTTCCCTCCGCGTGCTAGAATCTGCCAGTACTTTCCAGGGGGTGGAGGGGAGGGATAATGACAGAAGTCGATAAAGGAATAGCTTTGAGTCTATTTTTTAAGGAAAACGATAATGGCAATGCAGGTATGCTTCTTCACAAGGGTTTCAGTTTTTAAAGTTCAATCTGCGGAAAGTTATCTTTTACAGTCGCCAGGAAACTAATCTTATTCGACATCCCTTGAGACACGATACTATAAAAAATCTCATTGATCCTTGGACTGACCTACTTCAAGAAATTTATAGAATTTATATGTTTTGTACTACACTGACATTCTTTGCAGGTCATCATTTAATGTCACTATCTCTTTTATTTTATTTCATGTAATGTAAGAATACAAATGGCCAGCAAACGTTCAAACAGCAGACGACTCACGCACAGAAAGAAGGAAGGAAGGCAGCAGACAACGTACACATAGCACTTATAACATCAACGTTATAAAGGTAACACAAAGTTATGGCCAAGTCCAGCAAGTAAATGACATAACATATACACAATTTCACGCACAGAACAAACATAGATCTACTAAAGTAACTGGTCAAACATTTGTATAGAAAAATGCGATTCTTCCGCGTTAAGTTGTACCTTGTAGTTAGGCTTTGATTATAATGAATATAAAACAAAAAAATCATGTAAAATAGTTCTTCTCGGAACTCTCTGCTATAACATGCTTAGAGTATCTGACTTTACGCCGAAACAAAGCAGTACTTCTGCTGTTACACGTTTGAAATAAAAGTTAAAGCCTCTTGACGTTTAATATGATATTTCGAACTCTCTCGCAACTATACTTATTTATGCCACATATGTTTTAAGGTAACATTTAGACAAGTAAAACAATATGATATCAAGTAAAAATATACACTCGTGGGCCTATTTATTGCAGTTTTTTCTTCAAAGCTTTAGTGAGAAGCTTTATAAGTAGCGTAGGGGTATTTATACTTCGTTCTTATTTTGCATTATACATCTAGAAACCTGTTCTTAGACTCTGTTGAGATTGACAAAACTTTTTTGCTTTTAGAGTCCTTTAATTTATACTAATTTATTTTAGGTCCATTGTGAAACAAGTTATTCAACTTGTATTAATCACTCTCGACATTTCTGATGATATTCATCGCCGTGAGGTTATGAGAGAAGAGAAGTCAGTCTCGCTTTTAATGCTGAGCGCTAAGCAAGGGAGCTACTGGTACCATTTTTACGTCTTTGGGATGACACGGCCAGGGAAAGAATCTACGACCTCCCGCTGTTGAAGTGGACACTTTACCACTAATGCCTAGTTTGAAGAAAGTCAATGAAAGTCAATGAAATGGAAAAGTGTGGGCCTATATATATCTTTACAACTGCTCGCTGTCAGATCGACTAAGGTGAACAAATAAGGCCATTCGAACTCTCGGAAAATAACATAATAATATGAACGAATCATTCAATATGAAATGGTTCCAGTATTAATTCCTGTAAAGTAGATCTATTGCTGTTGTTTTTTATGAAATCATACACAACCATATTACAAAGCGCTGAAAACATTGCAGTTGCAGTCAAATTAAACTTCCCAATTTTTAAAAAAAAAATAATGAACTTGCTACGTAATTGGTGCTGTTAAGTCTACCCATTACTTCATCTTATGTTTTAGAAAATCATTTTGGAGAAATTCTTTACACCGGAAGCTGTAAACGAGCAGTTTTAATGTCAAAAACTCTACTTAAAATATTTAAAGGAGCTTTTGCAGATTCGTGTTAGTTAAAACGGGAAAATGGTGAAATTTCCAAAAAATCAGAAGCCATTTCAATGATTTTTTGTTTTCAACGGGTAAAAGGGAATTTTCTCGGAGTTTATAAAAATCGCATAATGGAATCTCAAACTCTTAACTTGCAGATTAGTAAACATCGCATTAAATTTTTAACTCTGACGGATAAATGATTTTGTAGTTATTTCGAAACCATTACACTCAAAATTCCAAACTATATAACTCTAGTTTATTAAGCTTTTAAATGTAGTTGTCAGATGAATGTCATGATACAAATTTGAACGACCTGAATTTCAAATTTCATGTTGGGCACGGGAACAAAGAAGACATTAAAGTTCTTGAACCGTTAATAAATCATACAATTTCCTTAGGAAATTACATTTGATCATGCAGTCAACATGCATGCTGCAATTAGTTAAAGCAAAAAACTGTCAACATGCCTCGAGAATATGTTCGTGTGTGGTGGGCCAATATCAAAATGGTATGACTTGTAGATGTGAACAATCTTGAGTTCATGTACTCTCGTAGTCGAATGAGACATGTGTAACTCTAGCGACTTCATGTACACACACACTCGTCATGGTCGTCTGCAGTGTAAGCTAGATGTTGGTATGTTATCTTTGTTGATTACTCATTTCAAAGTTGAACATGCATCCCTTATCATTAGTAGGGTACCCATTATCATCAAAACCACCATTGTTATCATTTTTATCAGCCTGGACAATACATAAAAGAGCAAGTATCAGTTATGTGTAACCCTTTTTACCCTTTGTGGATGACTGTAAAAACTGTTAGTGGGACCAGTTCGCGATGTGTAAATTTAAATTTTCGCTGTTAGAATATTTAAAGTTTTGTTCAGAATTCTTTTAAATCATGAGCTTTTGCCAATTATTTGCGAACACTTTCCAGTTTTCATTTTTCAGTGTTATGTTATACTAAACTCTTACTACAGTGCCAACAGGTGGATTCTGCTTTTTGCAACCAGTGTAGATCATTATCAGCATTGTTCGCTATTCAGTTGGTAAATACTGAGTATTGTTTTAACAATTTATGATTCACCAGATTTTGGTGAAAAAGATAAGGTTCTTAAAAAGCTCTGAAATTAACATAATTTAGAACGAATACTAAAATAGAAAGGTCCTTGTAAAAAAACCAGTAAATTCCTGTAAACTGTTTCTGTATTTTTGAAATTATATGCTACCAATTGAAAAGGCGTTGCAGACGCTTGTGAAATACCATTGTAACCATATAGTGTAGTGGTACCGTCAAACCAAACCCACAAACATTTTCAACAGAATTTCTAATATTGCTATGTTATTTTTCACCTGTGGTGTTGATTCTAGCATTTACCCTTGTGTTTTAATTAATATTTTCACCAGAAACTGTGTGCGCCCAGTTTTAATGATTGCATGCAACTTCAGATGAATATATAAAACACAGGAGTACTTCAATAAAACCTCTCAACGGTGTCATATTTATGGCTCGAATATTTCAAGTGCATTTTAAAGCCATTTTTTCAAAATATTAAGAGAGTCATAAATTAAAGCTTTCAAAATTCAAAAATGAAAACACACAGGTAAAGACTGTTATTTAAGTACACATAAATATTAAGTCAGCAATCAATGACACATCGTCTGTCCCTTCCCTCCAGCCTTTTATATATTAATTAACGTGTATGCATTTGTACATTTAGCCAGGATATAGTCACCGCATGATTAAGCATCAGTCCATCTTTTTCCTTTCATTATTTTATCAAACTTCTAACAAACATTTCAGCTATTATGGTAGAAGTTATCTGTGATAGAAAAACGTTATTTATTGTCATTAGTATAGTTCTGCTCATGGGAAGAACTGCGCTTTCATGGGGAGTTTGAATCTGAACAGACCCAGTAAGTAACGTTATGGTTACCCAGAGACGTATAGACGGTTTGCAGTCGATGAAAACATGTAACACACAAAGCAGGACTTGCATTTCTTACAATTTCTTACACTTTTTTTAGAAGAGCCCATTTTGAATCGTTATATTAGATACCATCTTTACATTAAAAACTTCTTATTATATATCTTACCCGAACAATTGTTGAAAATATGGTATACATATTGAAACATTTATTACTTTTGCATCATATCATGTTTGCCGTGAAGTCGTTTACATTCGTTGAAAGTAATATATCAGTGATCTTTGGTTAACATTTTCACTTATGAAAGAAAATTTAAGCTATAATTACATACATACTGCTCATCATTTTGATTTGTAGTGGCTACTTCTGTTTTCGTAATTGACAACATCTGCACAAGCTAAAATCATTAAAGCTTAGCATTACGCAGGACCGTCTGAGTGCTATTGGCCTATTGAAATGATTTCTCAGGAATAAAGTTGATTGGATCCGCAGATGGTGTCACATCTACAGTACAACAAGAGTAAAGGAAGCGGGAGTAACACGTTCTCCTCGGTGCATACCGTAGTAATCCTATAAAGCACAGACAAAAACCTTAAACGTCGTTTATCTATACGATAAAATAAACAAAGTGCAAACGAAAAGAAAGCTTCTTCTTCAACACGTTCAGAGAATTGTGTAAGACATCGGTTTCATATACGGAACTAGAGATGTTTAGTATTTCCGTTTCATGGTACAGCTTAGAAATCAAAACTGTTGTTCTTATTCTTTAAATCAAAACTTCTTTCCCAACTTGCCTAGCATAAATTGCAAGAAACATTCATGACTCAATAGAAAATGTTCAGAAATCCAATTTGATTACAACCTTAATTTTCCTGATTGTTGATTTCAAGTGTAGTTAACAAAAGCGGTGTTGACAGATTGTGTTTTAATCTGGTTTACGAAGGATCTGTTCCCTTCACAAATACTGAACAGTTGAATAAAAATACATTAGCTTCTGCAAATTTTCATCAATATAATGCACATGCCAAGAATTCATGTCATTACTGTACAAGGAGCAACATCAATTTAGCATATGGAAGAAAAAAAGGTTACAGAATTCGCAAAAATATTTGCGTTGAGCTACACATTCAAAATAAACTGTCCATTGATATATTAATAATAAATGTAGTGACGAAGAGTGGGCACTTGTGGTGTTGGCATATAAGTAGATTGAAATTATTTCATTAATTCATAAACGTTGCCACTGAGGATTTCGAAAATGAGATTCGTCATCTATATCATCGGCGCAGCAAAGCCTTTCATTGAAAATATGAAAATGACCATTGTACTCATGATTCAGATAATATTGATCAATAATTTTCAGCAAATAAATAATTACTGCGCAACTCGAGGACGTTTTGTACTATACTTCGAGTTTTGTCGCAGTGAATATGTTTTGGTATAAATTAAAATGTTTTGGTATATTAAGTAGTATCTTTAGTGTCACACTTTGTATAGGTTAGTGTTCATTTTGAGGCATTTTCGAAAATAGTTTATTTTTCGCGGCGCGACCAAATTTATTGTAGTACTTAATATATCAAAATTAGCATTTACCTACTTAGTGTTTGAAATCATTTTTTTGTAAATTAGCATTGTTCCCCTATTTACTGACTCAGTTTATAATTATGGATTTACCCAAGTTAAAGTGCAGCAAATACTTCGCTGCGATTGGACAAGGAATAATTTCAAACACTAAATGCGGATGAAGTTTGGTAGCGGACAACTGTACATTTTTTATTCATGATGACGTCATAGTTTATACTGAATATTTGGTCATAATCCTAATATTTATCATAATAATCATCTTTATAAAGCAGTACAAACACAATCTAAAAAAAAAAAAAAAAATAAGGTTAATAAAACATAAACATTTCTCACTGATAAAAATTTTAGTACATGTATGTGCGTACAACGCCGGTATGGAAATATATAGGGCATGTCAGGTTAACTAAGTTTACATGTGTTAAGGATTTGTATGGGTTTTTTTAACGCTCGACCTACAGGCTTAACGCGCACTAAGTTGCGAGTTAATTTCTTTTTAACTGTAACATGACTCACAAAGAAACTAGGGCAACTGTTTTAATGAGACATTTTGCGACAGGTGCATGGTTTATTATAACATAGTATATCTACTGCTTAGATGCGTTTTAAAGACTGATGCTGTCATTGAAAGTTGCAACTTTTATTATAAATTGTTTACAGTTCAACTCGAAGACTGGCTGCCAAATTATTCCGAGTTATATAGAGAAAGAGAAGCAGACATGTGTCGGTTCTGATTTTGAAGTGAAGGCTACCCTAGTGATGGTTCACTAAATTATTAAGTAAATAGCTTTTTATTTCATTTTCATTAAATGATAGGTCACACTATGAAGTATAACTATGTTTACACAGTGACCTTCACACTGTTGGCGCCAAGTAAATCTGTTAACCAGAGCAGATCATGGTCTGCACAAACAATTAATGATGTTCTGAAGACAAAGTCCATTTTCGAAATTTAGAGTGTTAAAGGTTAAAATGTCGTTCATTTTTTATAACAAGAACAGTCTTCAATTGGTATTTGTTAAAATGTTGTTCATTTATTATAACAAGATCTATCTCCAATGATATATACCTTTTTAAAGTAATTCATTTTATTTCGCCTACAGGAAGTTACGCCATTTATTCGAGGTTGTATGCTTTAGGTTAATTAATTATACATTTCAAGCATTTCATATGTATCTTTATCTCATTAAGAATTCAGTATTATACTTCGACGTTACAACTCGGTTAAAGTTATAGGTCAAACAATCCAATCATGAACTTTGAAGGTCAAAGTCGTATAATTCGCCAGTTTGTTAAACGGATGTCTCGTTTTTAAACAGATATTTCCGGTCTGGTTTATAATAAATTTGCTGTATCTAGCATGTAAATCTCTAACTTAGCCCTCATTTTGAAATTTAAGGTCTTAAGACGCTTTTGAAAAGAATAGATGAAAACTAAAATTAAAGTGGATTTTCAAATACAGAAATGTAATTTGATGATTCTGACCAACATACAATATCTGTGACGCAATGCAAATATTTTCTAAATATGTAACGGAAAGGGGTCTGTATTGCAGGTGAAGCTCCGATGCTCGCTTTGATTCTTTGAACTTAGTTGCAAAAATGAATAAATTCATCGGCAATTCAAGATTTTTAATGTTTTCCAGCAGAGAGACAATGTAGTAAAGGACTGCTTTAACGGATGGCATTTTCGGCACCGACAAACGGTCTCTGTGACGTCGTATCTTCCGCTTGGTCGTTCTTCGGCATGCCGTCGGCAAGAGTACTACGCCGATCGAAGCTTTCATTGTGATTTGAATGTAATTGTTGGTATTCCAACCCCTTAACTGTGAAAATCCGATAAGCAAAGCAGCTTTTTTGATAAAGTTTTATCGTTGGGAATTATCGTCGAAATGCAAGTTTCCCATGAATGTTTTAGATGTATAATTATGTTTTATATCAGATTCGTTATATCATATCCATTATGCAACATATTATGAATAGCCTAGCAATTTATTTAAATAATTTATCAACTTTTGCATATGAAATTATAATTCTCATTTCGCAAATCTGATTGTATCTCGTATTTTAGTTAAGCAAATAGTACGATATTGGAGCTAAACGTTATAAGACATATAACATTTGGGTCCATAAGGTACTGACCTCTGTGAACAAGTAGAACCAATACAAAGAAAACTGGATATTTCTCACAACAACAAAACTTGCCCAACTCTAGAATTTCAAGATGATTTCATATTAAAAAACAAACAAATATGATAAAAGAAAAACAAAGATGTCCGTTATTTTAATACAAATGATTAACTTACTTTTTTTCTGTAGAAGAAGAAATCCAAGTTATGTTATATAATAGTCCATTCCATGCAGAAACCTTATACAAGTGAATAATAACTGAATATAATATGTGCACGAGCAGTAACAACTATGTATTATACGTAATATTACTGTAAAGTCAGCTAACGACACTATAATCATGAATCTCACTATCTCTAGTTGTTTGTTTAGTTTTCAAAAATGTTTAAACACATTATTAACACACATGTAGTTACTTTCGTTAATACGCTACACATTTGACTTTTCAAACTTGAGTTAACATTTGAAATGTTGGCGTATAATTTTAAAACTTTATACACCGGGCCGCGTCGGTAATCGAGAGCTTTATCATTTATTTCATTACTAGGTAACAGGCCGATTCACCGGCAAACACTTTACAATTGCGGTTCACTGCATAGGGAGGTTAATATTAAGGGCTGTTAACCTTGAAACGAATAAAGCAGTTATGGAGTAATTCAAAACGCTTCCTTAGGGATCATTTCCTTGTTTCCATTTTGTTTTTATAAATGATCAGGACAGCAAGGTAAAAACTTGAAAGATCAAGTTTATTTAACTTTTCATCTTCTACTTCTAAAAAGAGGTGCGTGCTGTTTCACATCTTTCTTTCAAACACATAAAGTTTTTTTTTGGTTTTTATTTGTTAAGTTAATAATAATTTGTATTTCTTTGCTGCATCTGGAGAAAAATCTGCATTAGCTACTCGAACCACTAATAGTTCAACGACGAACTATAGACAACTCTGTATCACACAGCTATAGTACCGTTACCCTACCCTACTGCGGGATGCATGGTCTATGACGTGAAGCTAGTTTTTCCCCTACCTTGCTCGGTTCCAACTGCAACCTACAGTCTGCTGCGGACACTTTATCATTACGGCGTTAACACCATACTAGCTACCGTAAGCTGTAAAATCCTGATAGAACTAAACACATGATTCAGAACTAGACTACATTACGTGTACCTGATATAAAATGTACACATCATATGACTTATACCTTCGGGAAAGGTTAAATTTATGACTCTAAGATATCATATTAAATTAAAACATATTTATTTGCAGTACTGAACTGGCTATGGACATAACACTTTACAACAACATGCAGAGATACAATGAAAAGAAATGGTACACGACAATAAGACGAAAAAGAAGAACATAACAAAAAGAAAGAAACATAGGAACAAACAATCAAAGAAAAAGGAAACAAGCAAATCAGCAAAATGAACACTGGTTAACCACAATAATAAAGAATATTTCCCCGGTAAATTCATTTAATTTGCAAAACAAATTGCAACATTTCTGCCTAGCAACAGGTGGTACCATTATCTCATTATTCTTCCAATTTTCAGACTTTTTGTATAGGTGCAATTCTTTCTTGATCTAACATTGCCAAAGATTAATGATTTTATCATAACACAATTTGTCAAGGGTGTGCGTTTTTGAAATTTGTTTTTATGGCGGCATATTTGTTTCACATCATTGTTTCCAAGAGAGAAAAAATCCCAATGTAATTTTACATACTATTTTTTGAAAGAGTTATACAAGTCTGTAGTCTTAACAGTGCCAAAGTGCGTGTTTGTCATGCGTGTTTGCGCGCATGTGTTTTACTCAGTGCTTTGAAATATCTTCTCCTCTTTGTTTAGTAGTTTGCAACATGCAATTAACAAATATATACTGTATTTTAGCATTTACTCTTGAGTCTACAGATACGAGTCACTTAACTCGGCTGAATAAGAAACAAGAAAAACTGTGATACTACCGTAAATATTTTGGAAATTGGTGATGGCTGATGTAGAGGTATGGCCCCAAAGGAATTCAAGGAGACCCATTCTAATGTACGTTGTTTGACTTATGCATTCGTTTTATCGCCGCATTGAACTAACAAGTTATGATTATCTTTAATGAATTGATATATTCCATATGTCTCCACCTTTATTACATATCAGTCAGTCCCTTTTGTTCAAATAAACCTGAAGTTTTGAAATAGAATGCACGAGTTGACTACAGAGGGTACGAGTTGACTTTTTGATCCATACGAATTGACCGATTAGGGTACGAGATGACTAAGGTGCGAGTTAACTTAGGTGCGAGTCGATCCCAAAGCTTCTGGTTGAACAAGCACAAACTGACACAACACCACATCTACTGACTGACTTGTAGTATAAGAAACTTTACACTAACGTGTAGTATAAAAAACTTTACTCGATTCATATCACACTGTGTCGGCAAAACGCACTGGCTCCAATTTAATGATACTGCTCCGACTAACGTAAAGACAAGGCTCCGACAAAAAATGGCTAATTAGGTAAACAAAACCCAAGTCAGTACAACAGATTCGTGTATTTTACATGGTCAGTCGCAACTTCTGAAGAAACGAATACTCTTATGGAATGCTCACTTCTTTCCTGCATGACCGTAGCTAGTCGGCTGTTTCAGACATCGATGCGTGTGAAAGTAATGCAAGTTGAATGCAGAGGATTCAACGGTAAAAAGTGCAAAACACACCCAAAATGCATGGATTTTGCTCAAAATTATCGAAGTTAAGGTGTTTAGCCTAAAAGATATGCATTGGCATGTAACTTTGGGTCAAATGTCGTATTCATATACCAACAATTTACCGATCTCACTATTGTTATTGGTAATAACGAAAATGTTCCAATTCGTGTTTCACGGATCATTTTCACAGACGTTTTCGAACAATTACAAACATAAGAGAATCTCTTCTCGAACAAAATGTTGATTTTTATGTCACCTTGTATCCACTCTCTTTACAGAAATAAACTTACAGGCAGAACTTCGCTCATCCCGGGGTTGCTGGTTCGAGCCCCACTGGGGTCACGACCGTACTTCCTCATATGGCACCAGTACTGGTTTTTTCCATGAAGTTGACTCGAGTGCGACTCCAGGCTACAAGCTTTCCATACAATCGAGCCAAAATGAATAAGTATAAACTAACCTTCAAAATTAATACTCAAAATACTTCCTAAAAAACAGGATTCATTGATACCGTATACCGCTCTGCTCGGTTTGTTAGTGATAAATTGAAAAACATTTACGTGATAACTACCTAGACTATGTCGCTGTAGAGCTACAGAATTTAGGCATATGATAAATCACCGGAACTGTTTTCTTCCACGTCTACCTCGACTAATTGGGCAAAACCCCTACTTTTGAATGGTTTTATGTGTGTTTTTATAATGTCTTAATGTCTACAGTACTTTTCAGTAGATGTCAAGTGCCAGTACCTTTGCTATTTTGTATTGGACCAGAATAAACCCAACACGAACTGGGTGGGAATTCCAGAATGTTTATCGCAATAAGCACACTTAGGCAAAAAAGCTCATATAGATTATATTGTGGTCGTGTACAAGTTCACAGAAAGAAGATAAAGCATAAATAGCGAATGCAAAATTATATACTTCGTCAACCGTCGCTTTCCAAATTTTCATTAGATGACCATTTTTATTTAAGTCAAGCTGCATGTGATTTTAGTAGCGGTCAAAACACTAGGTCAAATAAAATCTTAAACACTGTGTCCATGAATCCTGCCATTTTGGAAAGTATTTTGAATATTTGAAAGTTCTGCGTTGAATTTTCAATTTTTCACTAAGAAAACACATAAATTTGTCCGATAAGAAATTATATATTTGTAATTGTTCAAAACCGTCTGTGAAAATGATCCGTGAAACACGAATTGGAACATTTTCGTTGTATCGTCAATTGGAGCCTGAATCGTTGTATTTTTAAATTGGTAAGTTTTGCCTATAACAATAGCAGATCGGTAAATTGTTGGTATATGAATACGACATTTGACCCAAAGTTACATGCCAATGCATATCTTTTAGGCTAAACACCTTAACTTCGATAATTTTGAGCAAAATCCATACATTTTGGGTGTATTTGCACTTTTTACCGTTGAATCCTCTGCATTCAACTTGCATTACTTTCACACGCATCGATGTCTGAA
Source organism: Saxidomus purpurata (assembly GCA_022818135.1). NCBI lineage: Eukaryota > Metazoa > Mollusca > Bivalvia > Venerida > Veneridae > Saxidomus > Saxidomus purpurata. The sequence goes on from JAFMSR010002334.1 coordinate 18,823, forward strand.
ACAGCCGACTAGCTACGGCCCTGCAGGAAAGAAGTGAGCATTCCATAAGAGTATTCGTTTCTTCAGAAGTTGCGATTGACCATGTAAAATACACGAATCTGTTATACTGACTTGGGTTTTGTTAACGTAATCAACTATTTTTTGTCGGAGCCTTGTCGTTACGTTAGTCGGAGTCGTATCGTTAAATTTGAGCCAGTGCGTTTTGCCGATACAATGTGATGATATGAATCGATTAATTAAAGTCACTGTCTAAATTCGGAGGTAGCACAGTAAATGAAATACTGTTACTATTTTTAGAACACAAACAATTTCTAACGACAACTCTATATAAAATAGACTGTTTCTGTAATATTCAACTCAGAAATACCTTATTTTTTCAATGATGAGAGACACATCTAAGTAACGAACGACAACTCGTGCGTTCAAGAAAAAAAAAGACTGTGTCTACAGTATTCATCCCAGAAGTACCTGAATTTTTCAATGAAGATACACGCTTAGTTTCGATCTAGTGCTTAAGTCTTCGTGCACCTTTTACTCACCCCGTATTAAATATATCGGGCCTCAGCATTAGTCCGTAATATATCAATGTGAGTATCTTTAGCATTTGCGGTCTAAATCCTATTCGGTTTTACACCTCATTTTCCCTGTAGAACCTCTTCAAGTATGAAATTAAGACCACTGCTGTCTTACCATTTTACGCTTACTACTGTTGTTTAGACGGACGCATGTTGTTTTTCATGAATATAGGTGTAATGGAAGCAAATATAGAGCTAGTTATCAAACTGACCAGTGCCATTCTACAAGAAATCCGAAAACATAAATGGTCTAGCTTTTGTAAGGAAGAAATTGCGTTACCGTCTTGGGAATGTATTAATGGCACGTTGTGTTGGAATAACATTCTATGTACAGGACCTTTCTTAACATATGGTTAAATCAGTGACCCAAAGTGGAAGTCAGGAAATACTAAATCCCATTGTCACTGTTTAAAATCGTAATGATAATTCACGTCGAGAACTTTTTGATCACCGATTAATCGGAATTAAATGTGTTCTGTTTTTTCATATTGGAAAGGAATTGTTTATTTTTCTCTCTCTCAAATTGCTAGACATACTGAAATACCGCAAACAATTGTTGTTGAACACGTGTAGTATAATAAGAAGTTTTTTTTATAATATATTAATTAATTAAAATTACTTTTGTTAGAATTTAGTATGTAGAACAGATCCTTCGTGCAGCCCTGACTCCAAAGTAGCATTAAAATCTATTATTGAAATCCGTTATTTTGCCTCAAGTCATGCATTTTAATCATGCTGTTCAAGCATTTTAATGACTTACAAATGCATTTTCAAATTTAATGTTAATGAAATGTGTTTTTAAAACTTTGCACACCTGAGAAATTTCATCTAAGATACGTAAAGGAATATTTAAAATTTAGTTGAAATTGAGTAAGATTTTAGTAAGTTTCTTCCAAATATCTGTCTTGGTAATTTGAATTGACTTTCATATTCAAGGTCAATAATTAGTAACCATGGTACAGTTTTTAAACATACTTGAAAATAAATAGATTTCGAACTTGAAAAATATGATTTAACTTAACATTTTCAGTCATATCACAGACAGGTAATGTTGATAAATGGCTTATTGCAATGATTGTAATGAATCAATTGTAATGAATAACAACAAATCATATCTTGTGGATGCCCCTTTCAATAGAAGCAAGTTTAAGGTTGTATTTTTAGCACATTTTCAAGTGTATTGCTCACGAGTCAGCTTGTAACTACACGTGTAGACATTTATTGTGTAAACACTGTCGGAATGCATTGTACCGTGGATCTAGTACATCTGACTTTAGCTCACAAGAGTTTTGTCAATATTGTCCAACACTTAGTTTCTGGTGCAAAAACTTTCCTGGGAACACAGGTTAATTATCACACAGCTCAAAAGGTGAAGGTCTCATCCCCATTCAGAAGAAATACACAAGACAAATATGCACAGATACTACTAACATTATACCGGTAAATAACCAATACTACTTTTTGTCACGAAAGAGCCAGCATTTTTATTTCAATAACGTTTCTTGTCTTTCCGCGCCAAGTATTACGGGAAACATTATTGCATGTCAAATGATACTAAATATCTATTCTATTTCAATATTATTGTACGTTTGTTATTTTTATTCACTGTTTTGTAACTCATATGGTTAAACTTATTACTGCTCTTGTGTCTTGTTACTGTTAGTTGATGTTTTGTTATATTCATATTGTAAATGACATCATCACAATTCTCTCTGTCCCTCCGCTTATTGTAGTCACATTTTGTTATTTACAAATTATTATGTTGTCAATGGTAAATCCTATTTCGTTGTTATCATACGCATGCCTTGGCATTGTTTGTATCCGTTCTATATTTCTGTTAAAGCTGCTCGCTCTCAGTTACCGTCGAAAAAAAAACTTTAAACAAGAGCTGTCCCTCACAAGTGACGAATGCCCCCGAAAGAGGTGCCTCACAGTCTGTGTCCTCTCCATGTGCTCAATAAATGTGCTATGTAATTTTAAAATCCTTCCATGCATGACAGTGTAACCATGCATACAGTATTCCATTACTTTAAACACTAAGTGTGACCTTGACCTTTGAGGTAGGGACTTGGGTCTTGCACGCGACACATCCGCTTGATGTGCTAGACATTTGTGCCAAGTTAATTTAAAATCCTTCAAAGCATGATAAAGTTATAGTCTGGACACAAATGTATGCATATATACAGGATTCCATTACCTATAAACTCTAAGTGTGACCTTGATCTTTGCGGTAGGGATGTGGGTCTTGCACGCGATACGTCGTCTTGATGTGCTAGACATTTGTGTCAAGTTATTTTAAAATCCTTCAGTGCATGACAAAGTTACAGTCCGGACACGAATGTGTGCATATATGCATATATAGAGGAACCCATTACCTTCAAACTCTAAGTATGACTTTGACCTTTGAGCTAGGGACGTGGGTCTTGCACGCGATACGTCGTCTTGATGTGCTAGACATTTGTGCCAAGTTCTTTTAAAATCTTCAATGCATGACAAAGTTACTGTGTGCATATATGCATATATAGAGGAATCCATTACCTTCAAACTCTAAGTATGACCTTGACCTTTGAGCTAGGGACGTGGGTCTTGCACGCGACACGTCGTCTTGATGTGCTAGACATTTGTGCCAAGTTATTTTAAAATCCTTCAATGCATGACAAAGTTACAGTCCGGACACGAATGTGTGCATATATGCATATATAGAGGAATCCATTACCTTCAAACTCTAAGTGTGACCTTGACCTTAGAGCTAGGGACGTGGGTCTTGCACGCGACACGTCGTCTTGATGTGCTAGACATTTGTGCCAAGTTATTTTAAAATCCTTCAATGCATAACAAAGTTACAGTCCGGACACGCACGTGTGCTATAATAGAGGAATCCATAACCTTCATACTCCAAGTGTGACCTTGACCTTTGAGGTAGGGATGTGGGTCTTGCACGCGACACGTCGTCTTGATGTGCTAGACATGTGTGCCAAGTTATTTTAAAATCCTTCAATGCATGACAGAGTTACAGTCCGGACACAAATTTGTAACTGGGGACGCACAGACGGACGGACAGACGGACGGGCGGACGGACGGACAGACGGACGGGCGGACGGACAGACGGACGGTGCGATTTTAATATGCCACCCTTCGGGGGCATAAAAAATTGACATAATTATACATAAGTATAAAACTAAAGACTAGAATCAAATAATAAGCAAACATCTAGGTAGGAATTTGCAGAAATCGATTGAATATGTCGGTTACACGGCACCGCTACACTAAATGTTTATATTGAAATTTCAAAAGAATATGGTACAAATGTACGTATTTTTTTAATTTAGAGATATACGTGGCAGGAATTTATACTGGAGCCTTTTTATATGACAATATTATGTTCTAAAATACGTTATGTACATACAGTTTGAAGAACTTTATTTTCTTACCAAAATCTGAGAGAAAGCAGCTTTAAAGACATATATATTGTTCACATTATTCACATTATATTGTCTTTCCTACCCTGTGTCTTGTGGTTGTTGTTGTATATCTTGCTATTCTCGGATGCTGTGTACAATAGCCTGAACATAAAAAAGGATCTGCAACTCAAATGATCGAAAATCATTAATAAATTTTTGCCCAGTTTCATCTATTTTTGTCCGTTTAATTTTCTGCAGATTGCATGTTATTGCGCTATAGATCTTCACAACAGTTTCAAGCAGTAATCTGTTTCACTTTCTCCAGATCATGTATTATCTGCCATCTTTTGGAGTATCATGTTCCTAAAGATTTTCTCTTAGTCTACAGTTTACTGTCCTTTGACTCGCTATAATCTTCTAATGGCCAAACTTGTGACTTTTACATTGTCATCGCCCAAAAGCATACATGATTGGGAATTTTGTATATGATTTTGCTTTGTTTAGTCTGTACTAAATTGATACATTAACTTTTTTTTGTGAATTTCTAAAAAATCAATACACACATATAAAGGTTTTAGTCTCGCCATTAACTGACACCTGCTTGTTGTGCCTCCGTGATCAATCCTGTTCTATTATTTTCAATAAAGACAGAGATAATAACTTTAGCCGAAACGGATAATTGCTTGATGATTGAAATTACTCTAACCTTTCTTAGGCAGCGAGAAGAACAGAGCGCTGGTCATTCGAACTCATATCGAACTCCCATTCACAGACTAATGATACGTTCGTTTAAGAGGTATTTAGGGGAAATCGTCCGTGGTGATAAATTTTATATCATCGTTCAATGGTTCAGTTTGACAACAGTGCCAAACAATGTATGAACATTTTCGAATGATACGCCTGCAACAGACGGTAATTTGATACTGAAAAAACACGCTAAATGTATGAACTTTAGGTTGACATAAATTTCGTGTCGGAATGAAATTATATGTTAAATTCTATGAGTTCTACCGTCAACCTTACGTGCTTAGATTGTGTATATTGTAAAGTTCTGTGGTTAAATGGTCATTGACCCTGACAAAAATATTTAATTTCAATTTCAGAGGAACCCCTTGTCATACTTAAAATCTTTGCAAACTCTTTCTGACCCTCAGTAGTTAAGCGTGGAACCAACTAACCTCGAATCAAAGAAACTCCTAAACTCTTCAAAAGCACAGTTAACTCAAATCTAATTAAAGTTCTACCCTTTTGCTTTGTCGGTGAAAGATCATTATATGCACAACCGGAATTCATAAACTGATGCTTTTCGGTAAGTTTAATTAAACTCCAGGAAGGCTTTTCGGAGAAAAAGCAAAATAATAGACAAAATTCAACAATTCTGTCATAAGGTGGGACCCTACGTAGTCCTCTATGTAGCGGTCAAGGTTGCCGTCATTCTGCGTGTAAATGAAGGTCTCCTCTCCAAAACATGATCATTCTCATCAATCCTAGCCACAAATTATTTATAATTAGTGCTGCAAAAGATTTTTCCTACAAAAATCTGCAGTTCACTAAATTTGCTTGATATTTAAAAGTCTACCCTAAGTACTATATGGGTCCCATTATGCTCTTCTAACTATCCAGGAAGTTGCTCAGTTATCGTCGTCAAAAAATATGAAAAGAAAAAAACAATATTCACGATCATTCACCAACCACGGAGAACTAAAATAAATTGTCCTGTTTAAATGACAGTTATTTACAAGAACACTTGAATGAAGAAATATAATAAATGACTTAAAAAGGTAGACCAGTGTGTGTGGATACATCCTCACTGATATAATAGAATAACATGGTCATCCTAGAGTGAAATCTTTAATACACATATGCTCAAGTTACACCACCAGGCCGTTGTAACAATGTGATCAAAGCTGATGCTGTGTAATGTTTGGACATATAATGTTTATTGCAACTGATTTTTGTTTTAAAACCTTTGAGCAGCCGAAGAAAATTTAAACATAAGAAACATAATGCCTTATACATTTAATATTTCATTAAAGCTTTATATTAAATCGTACACAGCCCACTGAAACGAAACATGTATATAAAATCAATTGTTTTAAAATATACGACTATATATTGTGAA
>JAFMSR010002335.1:0-25017 GCA_022818135.1 Saxidomus purpurata
GGCGAATATGCATGTCTTAATTCAATATATGCTTGCTCAATTAAGCTGTGGTTTTTATCTTTAAGAATTGAAACTGGTCGATCTGTTTATGAAAACATTGAAAAAAGATTGTGTGATTGATGTGATAACATAAAAATTGAAGATGAAAAGCAGTTTGTATTGAACTGTCCATATTATGCTGCTATACTGTTTGAAACATTTAGTGACACTTTAAATGATCATGAATGATGAGCGGACTCAAACATTTTTAAGATCATATCCTAGAAAATGTGCTAAATCTGTGTCTCAATTATTGTTCGAGGAGTAGGTCTGCATGGTGTTTATAAACCTGTGATGAGATTTGCTAATCGAGCGACCGTAGCGAGACAGGTTTTCAAATCTTCTCATAGGTCTATACACTCCATGCAGACCTCTTCCAAGAATGATAACTTACTTTATCATGCAACTAGCATTAAATCTGACCGATAACACCCGTCCGATATTTTGAAATGATATCACGTCACTGACGTGATAACACTTTGTAACCACGCCCACATGCCGGACTACTTCAAGTTCGACAAGCAAGACTCCTCAAGTGCAATCACAGAGAAAAAGTAATCAAAACATTTCATTTATCCTATCATTTTTGTATTTTTGTTTACAAATCATTGTTAATGATGTAGTTATTGCATAAAAATACAGCCCAAATAGATAAATTGAATGATTAAAAACGAACAGCAAGGCACCATAAAAATTGAAAATCCCCTGTAGAATTTTTTATTTTTGAAATAAACATAGGGTTGTTGGTATTCATTTTCTTAGTTAGATCATTTGCTATCCATCTACAGCAATTTTGAGGCAAAATTTGAGAAAAAGTTGATTTTCATTTTTTTTATCACTATCCAATTTTACAGTAGGTTCTTAATGCGTGGTTGAAATGGCCTGAAACCTATCAGCTACCTATCAAAAGTTGAAAACTGTTTTTAAACCGCTCACTTTTCACTCATCAACTCTCAAGTTCCTCGTTTGTTTACAATTAGAATACCCCAGTGGTGTTGAGCCCACCCGCCATTTTTGAAATGTCAGTGTTTTACTTGGAATTCTTGCGTGTGTCTTTGCAAATATTTTGTTTGCAAAACAATATCATTACATTAGGACAGAAAAACATTTATAAATAGTCTCATGAAGGTAATTATAAAGCTATATTTATGTCGTTTTTATTTTTTTGTCCTTTGAAATGTAGAACTATTTTTCGAGGCACATGTAGTAATTTGAAATCATTTTCTTTTATAAATACCGTATTTATTCTTATTAAGGCCCCTAAAAGTGTCAAAAATATACAATATGAAGATTTGCATGATAAATAGAATATTAGTCAACTGCCTTTTGACAACATGTGATATCAGGTTCGGCAGATACGTTCGGAAAAGGCTCGGCAGAGCCTCGCCTTTTCCGGCCGCATCTACCTCACCTGATATCACATGTTATCAAAAGACAGTAGCCTAATATTCTCTATTGCCTACATGCTGATTTGTTTTCAGTTGTTCATTTTGGTTTTTCAATCGTAAACTGTATTTGTAGCAATATATTTCAAGGAAAATAAATGAAAGAAAGAAGAGAATTTGTTAAAATTTTCCGTATATTGAAATATTAATACGCTGCTGTAAATGTAATTGCCAATAAATTGATAACGCACGAAAAGTGCGTGCTTTTCATGCCACAAAACTGTATAAATTGTCAAGTCAATCAGACAGTTACGAGACGGATGAAGCGTTACACCTCTGTGAAGGGAGAGGTAAGATATTTTGCTTTTTATGCCCACAGTTGGAGGTGGTATAGATTTGCTCTTGTCTGTCAATACGTACGTACATTGGTCCCAAAAATCTTGTGACACGCACTGCTCCTTTATCATGAGTCAACGAAGTTCATACAAATGTTTATCGAGAAGAAGTGTACCTTATCATTAGATTTAATATCGGACCATAGTCATAATAGGCAAGATTGTGGCACGCACTGCTCCTTCAGTAATTGACATAGTCACCAAACTCTACACAAACGTTCACTTGAATGAATAGTAGTGTACCAGTCTTTAGGTTTCAGTTTTTATATCGGACCAGTAACACAAGGGTTATGGGCCTTTGACTTGGTCAAAGTCGTGGTTTTCTATAAGGCAACGGCTCCTTGGGTTTCGTGTAAAGTGTTTGAAATGAATTTGAATATCAAAGTTTATAAACAAAATAGTCATGATCTTATTTTATATACCATAATTATTGTTCAGAAAATGTCAAAAACAAATTTATTGCTGGCATTTTAAATTGAACCATTATTTTTGATAATTCGGAGTACTAGATTAGTATATTGCACGCTTGATAATAATACATTTTGAGAAATGATATCATAAATACAGAAGTTTGCTCTTTTCAACATAATTGACCCTAGATACACAAATTATGTGCTGTATGAAGCATAAATAACATTTCTTAACCAAACATTCACCACAGAAAGCTTCTACTGCGTTGTCTAAACCTTTTGGTGCATAAAATATATGGTTAGTTTGGTAATAAGGCATAAACATTCGAAGAACAAAATTCACTTTTCATGAACCATATCTACTTGACATAGCTTTACACACATATTTATTGAGATGAGGTGTGCACCTGTTTTGTTTTTTGTTAATGTATTTAACATCAAGCTGAACGAAGATATGTTTATGTTGTCACTCAGTAAGATCAAATTTATGGAAAGCTGCTCTTGTTTTGTAAATTATTAACCACAATGGTAGTTAAGCATCTGTTTTATTCCCTGCTGTTGCAGTGAGCAAAGAGCATTTGACTTGCAGACAAATTTTAGGTTCAGAGCCTACAGCATCTATTTCATGCACCCAACGGCGGATATAGTAAACGTAAGTCCGTGTCTCAGTGCTTTCTATTTCTGTTAGAATATGTTATTTGATTAATTAGCTTTCGTTTAGCGAAATATATTTGTTCATTGTATTATATATCATATGATAATTGCAGTGTTAACTTAGTGACTTACAGGCCCATTGGGCAGGATATGATGTATGTATGTAAGCTGTATATGCTGTATTGTATAACGCATGTCACTTTAATAACCCCAAATCGAGATATATGATCCGGTATATCGCTCGAAAGTAAAATTTATTTCCTAAACAATTTGCGCAGTAATGAATGTAAAGTCATACGTAAGAGCCAATGGATCACTTTCAGGACATTTTACAGTTATATGGGCTTTTCATTTTCTTCGACAATGAAAACTTTAAAAGTAACAATACTGTTTCATTTGCATTATATGACATACAGATATTTCTGTGTTTGCAGAAGACACAGTTTCATTTTCATGTGAAAAACAAGTATTATAGTATTGCTCAATAAATTACATTGTTATTGCAATGGATGGGGTGTAGCAGTCCAACGTCGATAAGATTGTCGCAACTGTGTTTATGTTATAATAAAACTCTTCTGAAAGGTGTATGCAATTTTACTTAATTCTCACATTCTATTTTCATAAAGCTCAAAAGGCTCTTTCTAGATAAGCATTAAGGGCTTTGTATTCGCTAAATGCATTATTTGATGTTATCATATTGAATATCACAGAAAATATTGGAGTATTTGAAGGCACGGTTACGCCAATTTTATTCTATGGTGCAGAAATATGGGGATTTCATCACGCAGCAGATAGTGAAAAGTACAGACGGTTGTAAGGTGTACGGGAACAACCTGTACGAAAAAGTCTTGGCAGGAACCAGATTATGTACAGACTAAAATACAGAAAGTCTGTGCAGGTTCTGTACAGAAAATATTCTGGTTCATTGAAACATACGTCAACAGCGATACTTTTGTTTAACCGAAACACATTTCTTTGAACCAATCGGAAAAAATGGTTAAGAATAAGAGATAAATTTATTGAACTCATTTAAATATAACTTAAAGAAAGTTTTATTACATTTGCAATTTTCATAAATATATCAATATGTTGGATGCGTGATACATGTCTGTATGATAATGAATACTATGTATGTTAATGTTTTGAATTTTACATTTAATTGTATTATAACCATAAATCCCAGAGTGTTTGTCACGTATGTGTAATTTTGTGTATGTTTAAGAATGATTGATACATGTACCTTTTTTCTATTTTTTTCTATTTTTTTTCTTGATATTTTGTTTCATTTGCTGTTTGAATGCCACATTGTAAATAAGTTGATATGTCTGTACTTTCACTTAATGTGCTTACCTTCACGAAATAAAGAATTATTTATTATTACTATCATTTATTATGGTTAAACATTCAAAATAAAAAGTTTCTTAAGTTTGTAATTCACGTGCGACGTAATATCCTGACGTGTTTATCATTAGAGTGACAAAAGAAGCTGGAATTTAGGTAATTACCGAACCAATGAATTAGTTTAAATCCGGACGTAATAGAATACATAATCAGCCTAACGAATGATGTAACAGTCAACTCAGCAGTAGGATACTCATCGTGCGCATCAATCTTGGGCAGTTTTTATGATGTGCTTCAATTCTTAGTCGAATGTAGCTATTAACGAATCTTTAACTATCTCCTTACTTCATATTATATGTATGCCTTGATATACAGATGCGTGTTTCAGACAATAACGTCCATATGATCTTCCTAAATGATCTGTAAATCATTGATAACTGTTCCTTTATAGACACTTGTGTGGAACGGGTTGTTCCATTTACCACATCTCTGCTCTACCATGTAATTATGAATTATTCCCTGTCCACATGTTATGTCTATGCATTGTTAACCACTTGTATTGATTTGTTTAAAAGAAAATCCCGAAAGGATAAAGTATGTAATAATAGAAATCTTGTAGGTTTACGGACAGCTTGATTATTCGACATTGATGTCACTTATATCTAGCTTAATATGAAGTAATTCCTTCTGTGATGATATCCTGTAGTTATATACTCTGGGGATAAAGATATGATTGCAACTCAGTATTATACTGTCTTTCTTGATATACATCTCTATGTAAATTATACAAAGCAAGATGTGTAAATATAAGAAAGTCGTATAAGTAATTTCTTGCATTGAATTTAACCCTGTGGGTCAAGTATTTGTTTTTTGTAACACAGAAAGTAAGTTAAGTGTTACATGCTTGTTATCAATAGTTGAAAGAAGGGAAATAATATTTCTAAATCAAATCTATAAGAAAGAGTTATCACAAAGATATCATTTACACGCTGCTATTCCTAAAATAGCAAGTAAGACAATTAATATGTAAACATTGACGTTGAATTTATAGCCATCCAACACAGGCAAAAATCTTTATGAAAAACTTATTATCTAGCCAAGTAACAGTCTGCATATTCTGATCATACAATCAAACAATACTGGGGCAAAATGCATTATGATCAAGGATTGCTTCTGAAAATTGTATTCGATAACAGAAATATTTAGAACATTGGAAGATTGTCTTGAACCAAACTAATCACGTTTTGGCATAACTGGCCTTCTTAGTCGATTCTATCTTACACTGTCTTGACATTCAGGACTAAATATTATTTCTGGCTAATTAATATACAAAAGGTTCTCGAGGAAAACGTCAAGTAAGGTTGTCACAATAGACTGTGAAAATTAAAGAGTTAGCTCTACTTCTTTAAAACATATTTGTTTTTGATCGAAACTGATGTTTAATTTTTATAATTGTTGTAAAATTTATCTTTTACTCGAACAAATATAAAAAGGATACCTACAGGTAATTTAGCAAACACTTCTGTGACTCTGTTTATTCACTGGGTGCTTTGAGTTTTTGAGCACGTTGGAGAAACAAGTGAAAACATGCACGATATTTTAAGAGAAATCAACGATATTGACAAAATGTTTTACAATTTGGGTTATTTTTTGGAAATAATGACTTTTTTAATAGAAGTATATGATCTGTTTTTGTATGTTGTTAAATTAACATATCACTTGAACCGATTAGCACTAAAATAATGAAGTGAAATCAGCGCTATACAAATTCATATTTTTTTATAATTACTCAAAAGTATAACAAGTGTGAGTGAAGAGAAAACAAAATTTAATAACAAAATGAAGTCAATTAAAATATTTTAATTTTTCTTTTGTTTTTTAATTACGCCCATCTATTCATAAGACAAATCTATAAAAATAATCAGGCGAGATTGCTGTCCGTTGGTTCGAACATTTTGTCACAGTTTAAAGACACTTAATATATGCAATCAAATACTTTGTTTACGTACATGTGCAAATGTTGCATAAATGTATAACTTATAACAAGATTACAAAAAGTGGATTTGGTCAATAACTATAATTTAATACAATTATGCCAAAAAAGTCAATATTTAGAGAATTTTAAAAGCGCAATTAACATTATATGACTTAATATTATATGACTCATAGCAGTTTCATTCTCGATGTTTGTTTAGCAGACATGGAATTTTCTTCCTCTCAAACTACAGAAAAATCTTAAAAAGATATTTCTTGGTTCAAGCCATTTAGGATAATTTTCTAAAAATCACGTCGAATTGAAGCAATTACTCTACAAGTTAGGAATAAATGCTAACTAAAAACCACGACAGATATCATTATAGAAAAAGAACATTTTAACATAACAGTATAATTCTGACATCGTATTTTGTATGTAAACGTATCGATGATACTGCGGGTTGCGTAAGTCTTTCAAGACACTTGATTATTTACCAATCCATCACTGATAGGGGTCTATGCCAAGACAATGTTTGAAAAGGATGAACAGTTTATCTTTGTAAATACTGTAACATTTGAAGCAGCAGCTGCTAAACAGTTTATCTATGACCTGACAGGCTTATATCAACATATTGTTAAATTTATTGTTCCAATTTACATGTATGTGACGGTTGTCGAAAGGCAGCCAATTGAGAGCCAAAACATGCACAAACCAATTATAAATAAACGGATTTTGTAGATACAACGTTCCTTATGGCAACCCTACGCTATATTCCTCCATTATTGGAAAAGGAATGTAGGAGCACTGTTTTAAACCATGTACATGTACTGCGCGTGCACGTACTATGGTTCTAATTTTTTAAATTTTGTTCGTATTTATTTCGGCAATATTTTTCTTAAAGAAACTACAAGGACTGTCGTTGTATATCTTCGATAACGTATTCTCGACCAAAATAGAATGTTTTCAAACGTAATCTGAATTTAAAATGTTTGTCGCAGTTTACTTAAATATAAAGTTATTCCTGTAATTTGGTACTGTTTATTTTTTAACTCGCAGCAGGCGAGAACGAATATGGGCAGTGATAAAGGATGAACATATTTTAAATCATGGTAGATTGCATAAACCTGTAAGTACCCCTGTAACAGATCGGAAATGTACCTTTTTGTAAGTGTCTGGAGGATGTACAATGTTCTTTTCATTAAAACCTTAGAAAATAGTTTATACCAGCTAGATTTTGGAGACATTCCAGGATGTACAAATTCATTGCACTTCTTATATCCCCGAAAAAAAGTTTAGGTTGGGTGGTCGGTCGGTCTTTTGCATTTTCTTTGTTCAGAGCCTAACTTTGAATTCAATACAACTTCGTACAAATGCTTTTCCTTGTCCGGAGCTGACTTTGAATTCACTACAACTCCATACAGTGGTCAAGCACAATAAGAGGAAGTGCAGTCCACAAGAACCTAAACTCTATCTTGAATAATTATAGAGTAATTGCCGTTTGTCATTTTCCTTGTCCGGAGCATAACTTGAAAACTACTGGTTGGAATTCAATAAAATTTCATACAATGGTCAAGCACAATTAGATAAAGTGCAATGTATAAGAACCATAACTATATCTTAATGAATTACAGAGTTATTGCTAAGAACCATAACTCTATTTTAGTTTAATTTGGAAGGTATTCTGTTACTACTAACTTCTTCATTTGATAAAGCGGTCTTCCGGGGATATTAATCACATTTAGTGATGTTAACTCAGTTGAGAAAGCTTTCTTCTTTTAAAGTGTTCACTTTATACATATATTCATAAGAAATGATAAAAGGCGTACATGTAAATCTTTCGGGTATAACTGCTATGCTTTACATTTTGTACTTGAAATAGATTTGCATTCCCTTGTTATTTGTATTTCGAACTAGGATAGACAATTGTTGAAAGAAGATTGCCATATTTTATAGGTTTGTTTTAAATATGTGTTATACCAGCCTCAGTCAACCCAGCTGTAAATGAGTAGCAGTAATGAAAACCTCGCTGCTTTTTTCTCGCGAGCGTGATGACATCTGGAATGAGTGTCATAGACCGATTAAATAAGCTAAGGAGCTTTCCTCGTAATCTAACTAAAATAAATTCGTATATACTATAAACTGTAAATATGTGCTGTTCATAATACCCTGGTCTTCTTTTGCTGTTTCTCTTTCAAAGATTGTAGTGTGTTATTTTCAAATAGTTCTTTACTGGCACATACAAGTATTCAATAACGTGTACATTAATTTATTCCAGTAAACAGTTATAATAATTAGCGAATGAAAATGTTATCGTTATATCAAATTTGTTACTGAGGAGGTGAAACAATTTTTGACCCTTCACCAAAAATTTGAATGTTGTTTTTCACGCAGTTTAATCGGTTATAATATTTTTAATATAGAACTTATTTTACGCCGTCAGGAGCCCTATTGTGTACGACCTTTTAGAGATATATAATTTGTCTAAAATAAGTATTTTAGCAAAAAGAGTCTGTTTGTTGATGGATGAAATATTTAAAACTAAAAGCTTTACCTACCATTCTTAAAATGCATGCCAAAACAAAATGAAAAAAGGTGGTTATACTGATTTATATGCTATGCTATTAAACATTAGAGTAAATAAATAAATAGCAAGAACATGAACAGTCAGTTTTTAACAATAGATGAACTCAAGACGTCACAAAATCCAATTAAAACATTCCACATCACACTTACGCGAGTTTTAGTTAAGAGTTATGAGTTGCGTTTAGATTGGTTCTGTTAATTTTACGTCCAAATATTATCAAAACACTTGAAGTAAATACATATATTTTAAGAGGATTTTCTGGAAATATTTTCCAGTCAAACATTTTGCCATAATTCTCGCTCGATCTGGCCTGTACTGAAAAGTTTAAACGCAGTTCGTTGTCTTTTATTGAATGGGTCCGCTGATGACAGTAACTTCCGTATTACGCTAACAAATTTAAATATTCTTCAACATCTGAATTGCCATGCTAACTAACAATATGCTGAAAAACTTGTACAAATGCCAAAATATACAGGACTTTATCTATGTAAATATATATAATGAAGGCCTAAGCTACTTTACCCTGTTTTGTGCTTTGGCAATTGACATCACATTTAAACATTTGTCTTCATCAAAGTTCCGAATCAGTTTTGTCAGCTTACAATAAATCATGCTATGTTACGTCTCTGTTCCTGGAAAAATTTGGTTTTCGTTTCGTAAAAGTAAAAGACAAAAAAGTTTCCCAGACATAATCAATTACAGTACTTGGCAGCAACAAGATCCACAGCAAAATCGTACAAAGAATGACCTGTCTGTAACCATTTTGACCATAGTTTCGACAATTGTTCTATAATAGGAAAAGCAGTACACGAGTGATTGAGTGTGTTACTGTGATACTTGTATGAAGAGTTAAAATGCTCGAAATGAACTGTTTTCTGTAGCAAATATCTTTTTAATATCAAAGTGACATACCCTATAACTGATGTCGACTAAATAACCCCCAAAACATAAATACTGAAATATTTGGAAGTATTACAACTTACCCTAAAAGTTTCAGCTATCCATTCCCAGTAATTAATGATAAAATCAGCGGTTTAAAATATACTGCAGTTCCGTAAACCATTCAATAATATATGTAGAGTTGTTGTTGTACAAGTAATGGGTGGATGCAATTTATTACAGAAAGCCTCTAAATTGATAAATTGCGGTAAAATGGGGCATTTTTCGCCATAGGTTCTTCTTTGAAATTATATTTATTTATCATTTTACGTTTATTGAACACATAATCTATGTTTCGAGAATATAATCTGCTAGATGTAGGGAGTGCCTCTTTAAGAATGCACATGTCATATTGAGCGTTCATACAGAACATATGCTGGTATAAACTAACCTTGACATTCTACCATTGATATAAAAGTAGCATTATTTCGTTCATGTCATGCTTTAGATCTCGTTTACAGACTAAATTAATGTAAAAGAAGAATATTTTAGAAAGTGAAATTTAATCGAGTTTAGAAGAACTGAAACGTTCAGTATAAAATATTGCTCAAACCTTATTACAGTTAACGAAACGGACATAGCTGACGTTGTGTTCAAAGTAAACGTCATAAAAGAGCCACTTCGTGATCTTTGGAATTATCATACCAGTGAATATATAAGACTAAAAAAAAAAATATTTCTTCCCAAAAATCGTCGGTTCCTGTAAGAAATGCATAAAATAGTTTTTTATCGTTAATATGGTATAAAATTTGTAAATTTGAGATTTAAAGCTGCTCGCTCTCAGTTACCGTTGAAAAAATTTTTTTTTTTTTAAATTGACATACTTATTCATAAGTATAAAACTAAAGGCTAGAATCAAAATATAAGCAAAGCCTAGGTAGGAATTTGCAGAGATCGACTGAAAATGTCGGTTACGCTATATGTTTATATTGAATTTGGCAGCGTATTATTTTAAATTTAGAGATATACGCGACAGGAATTCATAATGGAGCCTTTTTAAATGACTAAATGTTCAAAAATACGTAATTTACATACAGTTTAAAGAACTTTATTTTTTTTACCAAAATATGAAAGCGATCAGCTTTAAGAACCACTATAATAGAAGATAGAAGATTTAATTTACGACCAGATATAATCATCTTGTTGGAAACATGTCATATTTTCAACTTGATCTAGCATCTTTTTCATCCGTTTTGAAAGAAGGTATGTTAATTATTGTTTTAGTAATGAAGAGTCTAGTTTTATTGCTTGTTTAAAATAAAAGCTGCTCGGTCTCGAATAAGATTTTTAAAAGTGACGTACTCAGACATAAAATATCAAAATTAAGGCTAGAATCAACAATAGAAGTAAAAGTCTAGGTAGGAATTTCTTAAAATCGATCGAAAATACTGGTTTTACGGCCCCGCTACACTATTTTTCAAAAGCGTTTCCAACGCTTTATTATTTAGCAGCGTATTGTTTCAAATCTACAAATATACTTTACAGGAATTTATACTAGAACCCTTTCTATATGACTATAAGTTCTAAGATATGCTATTTTCATATATACTGACCCAACATGAAAACTTTACAGGTATATAATGGGATTTACTATGCATGAGAAAGAAACACCTATACCGGACAATTCAGGAGGTGGAATTCAATCATTTGTAAGAATGTTTTATTAGTTGGGGAGTGAGTTTATCCAAAAAAAATAAAAATCGTCACAGGAGCTTTCAGATTTAAGGTCATAAATTCACATATTCACATATATTTAATTCAAAGGGAGGTAATTTAAGAATGTGAATGTTTGAGGTCTCAACTCTCGCTATTGCATTGTCTTCCCATAAAAATTTGTTGAGTTTTCTGGTCTTGACATTAGTTTCTCTCAACTGATAGCAAAAAGAATATTATGTATTGACAACCAATTTTGTTTTTGATAAACTGTTTGTTTTCACTAAATGAGTTATCTCCCTTTTATGCATGATAAATGCCTTTTACCTTTAGGCCTTTTATTGCCTTTGTTATTTGTCTTATTTTATAGAGTCAGAGTGAAATACATTGATTTAATATTGAGTTTTCATTTTGGGTGAGTATAGTTTGAAGAACTTTATTTTTTTACCAAACTCTGAGAGCGAGCAGCTTTAAAAGCTTTTTAGAACTATTCATCAAAATATCTTAATTTAACCTGGCATTATGTTTTGCTACAATTTCAGTGATACGGTGAACGACATTTGTGTGCTACATAAAATTATCATAGATTACTACGCATCGTAGGACACCAGAAGCGTTATTTGTCAACTTTCTGTTGAAAAGTGTTATCAACTGCACTCGAAAAAGGTGAAATATAGCACCGATATAAAACAAGTGCGAAGAGTAACATTGGCTTCTTTCGGCAAAAAGTTTGTAAAACTTTTGTGCTTTTATCTGTTTTTGATGATGAATACATTTGGGCTATCTCTTGTTTTCATTTATAGCAAAATATTCTAGCATGACGATACGTTACCTCCCACGCCAGGAACAGAATAAATTCATGTTTGATGGATGCACCCAGTCTGCTGTTTCCTCTTTTATCTTTGTCACGAACATTTTGTGAATTTCCCGAACTTTGAATTTACGAATGCAAAACCAGACACAAAGACATTACTTTGTCTAGTCCGGTTAATTTTGTTGCGGCTTGATAGCTTTAATTGTCAAGTTACTTCTGACTGATTTGTTTGGCATGTTCTTGATGTTTTATGTTAGAGAAAACTCTTTAGAACTTGGGTGTAAGGTGTTTATCTGGAACTTTACTGTTAAAATAGCAGGTTGAAAATACATCATGTAAATCTAATGTCTTTGATCTGTTGTTAAATACGGTCAATACAGACTGCACACGGAAAATAAATTGATATTTATTCCTCACTTAAAATGAGATTTTAATGTTGCTTTTTGTTTAGAGAACATATTACAGCTATGAAGTCTAATGGCTATAAAATCCTTCGAGGAAGAACTTGGTGGTTATGCAAACGGCTATATACTAAAGATCCAGCTATTCGATCATGCGCTCCTTGAACTATAGTTCCAGGTGTTCTTCTTTGGTTAGACAGACCGGATCAGTACGCGGACGCTACCAGTACGCGGACACTTTCCTATTTAGCGTTTTTTCATACGTTAAATACCTCTCTAATGAACTTGTTATTACACACCAATATTGCTACCCTATTTGTTCTTCTTTCGGTATCATAACAGCACGCTTATAGTTCCTTGCATTTCACCGCGAACATAGACTGTGAATGATAAATCCTATTCGTTGTAAAGTATTAATTCAAAATTGATTTTGATGAAATTATCAAAGAAGATGAACATTTTCCAAATCAGTTTTAAATTAGATGTAGTCTGTTACGAAAGACAAATGGAAAGTTTTGCTCCTGCTTATTTCTTTGCATTATCTGTCAGAATTTAGAAACAGCCAGAAACCATACGATGAGAAAACATATGCATCATTGAAAAGAGTAGAGGTCATTATATTTTATTTCATATTTGTACTCAAAACATTGCATTTTGTCTTGAAATATTCAAGTATGACATATTTGACAAGATACAAAATGTACAAATTGCAATTGCATGCGCAGCTTACATTCTAAAATGATTTTGATTTATTCAACGAGAATGTAGCATTCGTGTTTCTTCAAACCTTCTTTGTTACATAGGATTTTCTTGAATTCTTAAATTTTGAAGATTTCAAAAACAACCACTTACAGGACTTTTTCTGAGAGATATTTTTATATTGTGTTATTTCCTTCTTTGTGCACTGGTCAAATAGTACAATTTCCTTTGGCTAAAACTGCACCTCGTACGGGGGCCAGGCTACGCATGCGCAGTGCATTGTTTTAATTTTCACATGCTTTTAAATTTCAGATTAACAGTTTCTGTCACGAGCACACAGGTCAGATCGAAATACACGGATCTTTTCATCGGTAGCAAAGAGCTCATGATAGAAACTTTGTCTTGCACTTAAAGCAGATACAATATTCATACGTTGTGTTTGGAAATGTGACGTCAGAATGTTTATAAAGTAACGTCATAAGTAATTCACGGGAGTCGTCTTGTACAGTAGGGCTGCCAGACCGATTTTCCGGCATGGGTATAATCGCTGGAAATGCCGATCCCCTATGCAAGAAAAAGATTTGTCTGTGAAATTATAATGACTGAATGAACGGAAGCAATCGACATGAAAACGAAGCAGATTCCTTTGTATCATGCACTATTCATAAAAGACAGACTGTCCAGAAAACTCAAAGTACAACACTCCCAAGCTCTATTAGAAGTAAATAAACAACCAAATACCATAAATAATATGAATGAACCATATTTAGAAGAAAGTAATAAATTGTGGTAGGAAATAATTACATTATAAAATTACAGTGTTCGATAATAATATATAACTCAACCCGCATGTGGCCAACTACGACTCTGTAGCAGTCGCCTAAACATATGATCTGCAAAAAGCTTAACTGAAATTAAGGCAAGTTGTTGCCTACCATCGTTTTGCCAAGGCTTGTCTTATATAGCCTACAAAGTGAAAACAACATAATGGAAATTTGCTTTGCAGGACACTTTAAGATACGGTCTATAGTAAGATAAAAACACAAGTATAATGTGTTATACAGTAAAGGTATTGGAATTAAGATATTTTATATAACATTGCAGTCTTCAAACAAATACTCCTAAGATAAATCAAAGCGCTGAAGGCCTGGGGCTCCTGATTACTTGATGGAAATATGTTTTCTTGGTATTACGATAGGATTTTACTTTGATAAAAACGTAAAACTTGAAAGATTCCGAACACCGAAAAATTCATGGCTTCCATCGTATTTTTTTATCTTTCAAAACGAAATCTGGACACCAAAGATGAAAGCCGATCAGTCTATTAAACTGACCAATAAAACAGGTCGAATCAAATGCCTTCCTTGATAAACCATGCACTCTGTAAATGAGTGTCTCTCCTAAGTATTTTGCAACTGCTCAATCACATTTATTCAATGAACTAGAGGAAAAGGTTCTAAACATACTTTTCTTCACGGTAAAACATGTTTTACTAATTGTTTTCGGTAATATTCAGGCAAGGAATTAAGTTTACGTTCAGAAAATGTATATTACATTTTTTACCAATTACTTCACGATGAATTATGAAATAGAAGTTCTTTGTATTTGATGACATGAGTTACACTGTATACAGAATTAAAGGGAATTAACATTTAAAGAATCGCGATTTATCACTAGCAGCTGTCATGTCGTGTCGTCACATTTTACGAACAGATTCACGTCATGCAAAGTTTATCAACGAAATTTTGACAATCACCATACTGTTATTTTTAATCCAAAATAATGCATGTTCTAGGTCATACTTGAGTGTGAATTCGTAGCCCACATGTAGCGTAATAGTACAGACACAGCGGAACCATTAGTCAAATATCTTAAACTTTACTAGAGCTGCAATGTAAAGGTTGTGGCACCCGAGTAACATTTTCACCGAAAGATGTTCTTAAACATGATACTAGTACGCCGTAGAAGACACGTAATACCTTTTTACATTTGATTCAGATTACATTTTACTGGGACTATTTGAGAGTATCTTCTAGTTCATGTATGAATTTCATTGTGCAAGGTATTAATGTTATTGTATCTATGCAATGTGTGGAAGGTAGATACTTACATGAATAAATAAATGAAAAAAGGGTTGACAACTAATTAGCGTGTCACAAAGAAACATGCAATATACTATATCGCTGCAAATTAAATGTCTTCCTATAAACACGAAGGCTTATTACGACGTCCTGAGATAAATAAACTTGTCACACATGGCTTTTGAAAACACCGGAAATAGGCTTGTTAATTCATGGTGAGGTCTAATTACATTTCCCATTCAGGCAGGAATCCAACTGAAATGATGTATTGACATAAATCACGCGTGCACACGATCTGATTAATGTTTGCTGGGCTCATTTCATGCACTTGGTCTTCGTTTAATGGGCGTATCGTCGGGACCGCAGCGCTATTGAAAAGGTTTCCGTTAATACAGAGTTGCTGCGTTAGGTTGTTCACTTTCATATTTGAGCATCAAACAATTTTTGTTTTAAGGATTTCAGGAAAAATGATGACATAAAACGTGGGTCTTGAACTGGCAGGTAGACTTGTCACTATTTAGAATACTTGATATTAATCCATTATTCTTGTCCGTTATACGGTTAAAAAAGTACAAACTGTACTGTACGACCAAGCAAACTTACTACAGCAAGCACTAATGGTCAGAACAATATAAAGAACTTTGAGCGTCTCGCATATTGACTTGTTGCAAAAATATAAACATACGTTTACTGTAAGCACTTGCACAACATAACAATATTTTAAAACCGCATGGTCACTTTGATTTTTGTCAATGATGAATGTATTGCTAGAATAATGACACAGATGTGTTCTATTTATTCAAAATATATGTTAACATTATATCTTTCTTGATATTAGTTACCAGAAGTTGGTTCTAGTTTTGTGCATCGCTTAATTGTATGTTGTTGAAGTATATGACAGGATTGTTTTTTGTACAAATAATGGCCAAAGTCGCAGGAAATACATCTTTTTACAACTCGAGCTACTGGTAAACATAATATGAAGTGATCACCAGCGAACGTTTAAAGGGACATACCCTGTAACTGATGACGACTAAATAACCTCCAAAACATAAATAATAGAAACCTTGGAACTAATATAACTTAACATAAAAGTTTCAGCTATGCATTCCCAGTCATTATAGATAAAATCAGCGGTTTAAAATATACCGCAGTACCGTAAACCATTCAATAATCTATATAGAGTTGTTGTACAATTAATGGGCGGATGCGATTTATAACAGAAAGCCTCTATATTAATTAATGATGGTAAAATGAGGCATTTTTCGCCATAGGTACTTCTTTGAAATTGAACACATAATCTCTGTTTCGAGAATATAAGCGGCTAGATGTAGGGAGTGCCTCTTTAAGTGATAAAGCGTTCAAGATGACCATCATAATCTAAGAAAGACACAACTTACTGATTCATAACCCTTAGATAATGAATATTTCTATAGTTATAAACATAACAAATATGTTTAAATCTTTGTAAAAGGATCATTGCCATTGATATAAGCGAAAATCTGTAAAAATCAATTTTGACTATCCAAGTCAAAAATTGAAAGATCCATTTTCTACATGTTAAGTATGTTTTTACAAATAGAAATCAGTAAGTACATGTATAACTCTTACATGTTATCAAGGCGCCTGGTGTCTTTTAAGCTTCATTCTCCAACAGAATGATTTTAAGGATAATATTACTTTAAACTGACATTATGCGCATCTTACAGTGTAAGTGTATTTTTGGTGACAGTTTTGTAAAAGCAGAACTAATGATAATGCCGCATTAGTATTTGAAGTTGGTGCTTTAGAAATAAAAGATTGGACTTGTAAAATAATATTTCATTTATTGGCAGTGATCTCCCTTGTGTTATTGTTATTGTTGGAAGAGATTTCGGCAGTGGAAGGAAAGCAATTCATGCGTGCAGTTGTTAATTTTTTTAATTGAGTCTCCCAGTCAAAATAGGAAAAGTTATATTTGGAAAGTTATTATTTCGTACTGGTAGCAGGAAGACTTTGGTGCATTGGGTTAAAAGCTATTATTTCCTCTACCCTTTAATCAACATTTAAAACAAAATGTGTGATTTTTACTCATCTGGACCCATTTTCACAGTCACCGTCACATATGTTCTCGGATGAGTTTGATAATGGCCTTTGTGGACAGAATGGACTCTGATTTAACAAAATTTTCAATATTTAAGTATGTTTGCACTCTAGCACCTATATTATTTCACTAATACAAATCATGTTAACAGAGATTGTGTATGATAATGAGATATCGAATGAGTTTGATTATGGGTTTGATCTGATAAAAAAACATTACAAGTTATGACCATTGACTTTACAAAAATTTTAATTTTTAATTAATATGTTTACACTCTAGTACCGCCATTTTCACGCTAATCTAAATCACTTTTGCACAGGAGATGCATGACTAGGAGGTCTCTGATGATTTCGGTTAACGACTTTATCAGACGACCACTAGATCACACATTATAACAAAAAGCTTTCTCGCACAAAACTGGCTGTATTTCCAACTGGTTTTCATGAACATTGGTCAAACTAATATGGTTCATCTTATGTCAAAAACTAGGTCAGAAGGTCAGATGTTCGAATAAGCATTTATTAACATAAAACTGTCTGGTAAGAGGTATTGTCTTCTTAAATCTTTTACGAGTTTGAATGTCCGCCATCTGATCGATCTTCTCAAAAACACTTTTTACGCAATACTGCCTACATTTCTTACTTATCTTTATGAAACATGATCAGAAGAGATTGTTGACTACTTTGAATATGCGTCATCTAGGGTCAAAACAAGGTTATTATGTCAAATCTTAGTTATACTTTCTTTATGTTATACTGGCTGCACTTTTCCATCTGTTCTTGGTGCAGATTGGCCTGAACTATTGTTTTAATGAGGTCTTGGATCAGTTTGAATATGGGTCATTTCATGTTACTAGACCAGTTCTTAGAAAACTTTGTGTTTCCAATAGAGCCTGCTTTTTTAAAGCAAACTTGGTCAAAACAGTTCAAATATAGTTCCCTTAATCACTAGTTGGTAAAACATTTGAGAGCAATAGTATCCTACTGAAACATAGGCAAACATTTTTATTTTAATGTAGTGCAAATGTTTTATGAAGCTTTGACCACATCAATAGATGTACGTGTCTGGGCTGAGGTAAAATAAACTAAATGTTCAGTTTGCTGACGAAAGTGTTCAGCATAAGAAATACTATTAGCATATTTATATGTACAAGTAATAAGTATGTTCCATGCTTTTAGTGCATTCTGAGAACTAAACCAGTTTCCAGTCTTAAAAAATAGTCTGGCTTTCTAGTCTCAACAGGGTAAAGAAAAAGACAGATCTGTTTAAATGTCTATATCATTAAGTTGCTAGGACATTCTATTATCACATTTTGTAACTATTCAAATCTTAATGATGTATAGAGATAACTGGAACTTTGTCAGCTTGCCGTCTGCTACATCCAAAGCGTGAAAGAAACAAATTAAAAGTGTGTATCACTGCAGGAAAGATAGGGCGTTCTGACAGAAAATAATTTAGAGTCGAAATTGATATAATAGTGGAATAAATAACGAACTATCTGAAAAGGATATAATTTATATACGAATTTCAATTTTCTAAAACGTGAAAGCGTGTGAGATAGTTTTGTTTTACCTCAGCCCAGACACGTACATCTATTGATGTGGTCAAAGCTTCATAAAACATTTGCACTACATTAAAATAAAAATATTTGCTTATGTTTCAGTAGGTAATCTACTTGTAAATATCTGATGATTCCTAGCTGTTACAGAACTTTCAATTAGCCATTCCCTCATCAACACTTCACCTAGTTTATAGTTTACTAAGCGGATACGCGAAAATATTTATTATTTGATGCGCAGCATGACAGGAAAAACATTAAAGGTAAAATAATGTGTCACCTTTGAACAAATAGAGATACGGTTTTGATGTTTGCACCATTTTAAAGCACATGTACTGAGACACCATCAAAAATGTTTACGACAAAAATACTTAAGAATGTTTATTGAATGAAATGGCATGTGTTAGAATTTAAACTTTTTATACAAATTATTTTACCCCCAAAACGATGGCGGGGGGGGGGGGGTATATAGGAGTCACCCGGTGGTCGGTCGGTCGGTCAGGCGGTCTGTTGCATTTTCCTTGTCCGGAGCATAACTTAAAAACTGAAGGTTGGAATTCAATACAACTTCATACAATGGTCAAGTACATTGAGAGGAAGTGCAGTGCACTTACAGAGTAATTGCCCTTTGTTACTTTTCCTTGTCCGGAGCATAACTTGAAAACTGAAGGTTGGAATTCTACACTTCAACATGGTCAGCTTGGAGGAAGCGTGCCTTACAGGTATTGCCCTTGTTACTTTTCCTTGTCCGGAGCATAACTTGAAAACTACTGGTTGGAATTCAAAACAACTTCATACAATGATCAAGCACAATAAGAGGAAGTGCAGTGCATAAGAACCATAACTCTATCTTTAATGATTACAGAGTTATTGCCCTTTGTTACATTTCCTTGTCCAGAGCATAACTTGAAAACTTCTGGTTGGAATTCAATACAACTTCATACAATATTCAAGTACATTGAGAGGAAATGCAAGGAATAAGAACCATAGCTTTTTCTATAATAATTACAGAGTTATTACCCTTTGTTACTTTTCCTTGTCCGGAGCATTACTTGAAAACTTCTGGTTGGAATTCAATACAACTTCATACAATGGTCAAGTATATTGAGAGGAAGTGCAGTGCACAGGAACCAAAACTCTTTCTTGACTCATTACAGAGTTATTGCCCTTTGTTACTTTTCCTTGTCCGGAGCATTACTAGAAAACTGCCGGTTGGAATTCAATACAACTTCATATAATGGTCCAGCACAATGAGACGAAGTGCAGTGTACAAGAACCATAACTCTATCTTGATTAATTATAGTTATTGCCAAGAACAATATCTTTATTTTAGTTTTTTTTTGCAAGGTATCCTGTTACTACGAAATTCCTCAGTTTATAAAGCAGTCTTTCGGGGGTATTAATCACATTTAGTGATAGCTCTAGTTAAAGACTTGAAACAATGTATAATGAAACAGACCCTAAGATAAACAAAGATGTAGGGCTTAAGAAAATCGGTCGATCTGTTGCAGAATAACGGTAATCTTAAATTTTACTAATTATCATAATTATGCATAAATTATGCATATGAGTTAAATTTTAAATGCGAAAGATATTGCAAAAATGTGATTTAAATGTTGAAATGAATTATTTAAATCGTAATAGTTCAGAATAAAGAAATTGCTTTTTATACAAAAATCTAGTTAAAGTTAAACCATTTGTCCCGTTGATAGCATAAGAGACAAGATGGCTATCATGGCCATATCGCTCACCTGAGTACCAGTGTACTTACATTTGTACCTAAGTAAGTCACTTGTTGGTAAGGGGACCAGTAGTTGCTTAGGAATGTCTGCAAATTTAGAAGATAGACTAAATTACTGAAAGTTTAATCATATCTTCCCATAGACGTCAATAACACTTTCAAATTGTAAGGATTTGATATATCCTTGGATGGAAAAAAAAGGATACCCACTTATCTGCAGATCAAACGGAATCATTGAGCGACTTATCGCTCTCATACTGCTCACGAAGCTATTATTCAAACATTTTACCTTAAAAGGGCCTCAATTATATTTCTACAAAATCTTCAAACATTTAACCTTTAAAGGGCCTCAATTATATTTCCACTGTTTCTAATGCTACACCCAAAATGAATATTTAACCTTCAGAAAACCAGAAAACTCGTTAATGTTAAATGATTCTGATGACGTTCTTGTACGCTTGATATAAGTAACTTTAAATGAGCATATACATGTGTATTTATTAATTTACAAGATAAGGTATTAAGAGTACGAGTTATATTAAATATGCTTATGCCATGCTCAAATATGTTTTACTCTCTGTAGATGTATAGATTGCTACTAACAAACAAGTGAGTATGACTATGCCTGAGAAACATATAGTTTAGTAAAGTTGCATATCATTCATGTTTGATCAGCTCACCAATACCTTCCATTTGCCGTCGTGGTTCATACATTCGAAGATTAGTCCTAAATCTTTCAAAAAGTGCTGATTAAAATTGATATTAATTTAGATAAATGACATTGTTAACCTTCTAGAGGCTTATTTATTCTGTACTTCTGAAAGCCATTACGCCTTTATCGGCCCGCCTAGAGTGCTGCAGTAAATAATATTTGCTAAAATTGTAGTAGTCAGGTCATTGACAAACATTCAATAACCTGGAGGTTATGCAAAATACAACGACTGTCCAAAACCGTTTTACATTTCTTACACCTGCATTAATTAAAGTCATCATGGTTTCGTATATCGTACGAAAACAATCAGTGTATATAAACACGTTTGCTCAATTAGATGGCTACGTTTTCATCTATTTTCTTTTCCTTTTTACACTGCGAAAAATGGGTTAATATACGGGTGTAGATGGGATTCCATATACAAATGTATTGTAGATATACGGAAGAAAATACGGCAAACATTGAATACGATTAATTAGTTCGTGACAATGTGATTAATTTAGATAGATTCTTTAAAAAACTACGCAGATAAATCATACGCTCTAATTTGAAGAAACGCATGCTGCAGTCACTGCCTTTATTTACACATTTAAACATTCATTTTTCGGCGTAGCTGAATAAGCTAAGTTTTTACCCATTTTTGGACCAATCAAATGTTACGAATGATAGCGTAACATGAAAGTATATTTTTTGATTGGAGGTTTTCTCCTCGGTTGTTCGTTTGACGATATACAAATACAGCACAGTTTAAGGGTTTTTTCAAAACGTTTTCTTAGAACCTCTTTCGTTTTTAAAAGAACAATTATCCTCTCTACCTGATATCTGAGCGAGCCGACATAATTCTACTCAATGATCTGTTTAATTATTCTACTATATACAATTTCAAATCACACACTATAGTGTATGTGTTTATGCGTGATCGCTTCATTGATAAAGGATGTAACTGCCGATCTAAATATAGACCGCCCCAGAAGGACGATTGTCAAGATAGTCAGACAGATTTTTCTGAACGAAATTTCCAGCGATCGGAATAATTGCGTTTGACCACTTAAATATGAATGAACGCGTAAACATGCGCTACTACATATTAGTTCTAGAATACGTATGAAATTAAAAGAATATATCACTGGTGCAGGTCTCGGATTATTGTTACAGTACGTTTATTTATTCAAGATATTCATTGTTTCTATTCATGTTTTATCAGAAGCATAAACATATTTAATCAAACTCTTTGATTATATTTGGGTTCCTAAATCATTAGTCATAAAAAGCGAATTCAAGAAGAAAACAATATTAAGTTTTTATATACCTTTAAATATTCTGTAAAAGATATAGCCTTTATTCAACAATTAAGAACGGCCTGACAGAAAAAACATCCCGTATTGTATGTAAGAGTAAATCCAGTTGGCCAATAGAAAATTGATTAATACATTGGTCATGCAGCCACTGTAACATGCACTCAAACATGATTAAGATACTCGGAAGAAGAAAATTCGACACGAACTTGATCGGTTTACACCTGCGTGTAATATCAAAACAGATAATTCACATAAACAGTTTAGATAGAAAGTCGTTGGATACTGTCACACAACCCACTGCGGTACATTACTTTGCGGAAATAGGCTTGTTAATCTATGGCGAGCTGTTATTAGAACTGCTATACGAAGGTTAATGCTATTGGTTAAAGTTACATATAATCACTCCATGAAAGATGTAAGCCTGGCTTATTTATTGAGTGATATATGTTGTGACTCTGATGTCTTTGAATAGTTAAGAGTAAAGAAATGTTGTTTTGTGTTTCTGTTCTATATGAATAATATAGATAAATAGGAAATAGGTGATTATGATGTTTACAGAGGCCGATCACCAACTTTGAAGGTGGATACCAGGTACCTCATGTCCCATACATGATAACAAATCACATAAGACAGTATGTGTCATCTTGTATGACTAGCGTGACATAGATAGACCACTCACAATGCATAACTACAGAAAGTCACACAATAATCCAAAACATCGAATAATAATATTTTACTACGTACTATAAAATTTTGGTTAAAAAGTTTGATCTTTTTAATTGTTGCCATCAAAGCGTCAACCAATTATATTTTACTACATGTTTGTGAAATGTTTTCAAAAAGACCTCACTCATTGATCTTAATTATGTTATAGTCTTTTCTAATCATACATAAGAATATATACGTCGACAGTCAAAACAAATTAGTAAGTCATTTCCCTGCTATCAAATGGATCCTTACTACCAGATATAAATATTTAGAGTATAAAGTATTAAAATGCAAAGTATAATGTTTGAACAATTCAGTTACTCAGTCAGAACATAAATGAGCATGCATATACAACGCATATCCAGATTCCTAGAATGGTATAATTGTTGACTGACCAAGACATTCTTTCATTCGCTGAACTATCTCATAAGCAATGAAGTCAAAATTCTTAAAATAGGTACAAACAGGTAATCCCTTAAATTTCAAGTACTGCAATTCATTTTTAGGACAATGATTGTTTTACAGCTTTCAATCATTGTATGTTAATTATTTCTAATAAAGGTAATTTTTCATAATCTTATCGTTGATGATCACAAATGTATTGCAAATTACAAAAGTTTTAAAATTAAAGCATTCCCTAGTTCTGAGCAAAATATCTACTCATATCAGCTTAATTTCTAAGAATCTCATATGAACTGATACTTTTGCAGCTAATAGACATCCACACTGAGAGTTTGTCATATAAGGGTCTCTTTCCTTTATATCTAATATCTAATTCTAGATAATCTGTACTCGTAGACTGAAAAAACAGGTCGTTTGCAACATACTCAGACTAGATTACTACAAAAACAAGGACAGAACAAGTGCACTTATTTGAGTTTTCTCGTATCAAGAACACCGTTTTTCCACTTAAATTCAGAAGAGATTGGAACGTATAATTAAAAAAATCAACAACAGCACGCTATGAGTTTGTCACATTTATCAAACCTTGAATTAGATGATCGCAAAGATCTGATTTTGTCCGTTTATTTTGTCTCTCGCAACAGGGGGATAGATTTTTTGTTATTGAAAAGACATTTTTATACACGTACATAGTTCCAAAAGAAATGGTTCTTGAGTTGAAAAGGACGTTTTTTTAAAAATAATTACTTGTATTATGGTGATAACTCATATATTTTCATGAAATATGCTTATTTCATTAGAAATCTTCCCAACT
Organism: Saxidomus purpurata; assembly: GCA_022818135.1. Lineage (NCBI taxonomy): Eukaryota > Metazoa > Mollusca > Bivalvia > Venerida > Veneridae > Saxidomus > Saxidomus purpurata. The sequence goes on from JAFMSR010002335.1 coordinate 24,687, forward strand.
TTTATAACATTACCATGACAATTTCTAAAAAAGCAAAATAAAAGGGAGTTGTTTAGATTGTGAATGGAAAACGAATCATAAAGAAGTTGGTAACTGATATAAATATACATCATAACCCGACATATGTAACTTGTATCAAGCGAATTCAGTACCCTCATGTAACCGTGTGCAAGTGGTCAATGTCGAGATGTTCATGTCGTCCACCATTAGAAGATAATATAATGGCTAGGCGATTCCAACAAGGTTTTCATAAAACATTCTAGCCGACGACTATAAACGCACTTTATCAACTCAAAAACGACGTGTTGCATAGACAATTTAAGTTATGAGA